>MASP02000338.1:0-93528 GCA_001693025.2 Colletotrichum lindemuthianum
TATAATATTACTACTATATTTATTTATATAAAAGTAGATAAAAAGATATATATTAAGTTACCTACTGGCTATATCTATAATTAAGATTCTAAAAGTTTGGCTTTTAATACTAACTATAAGAATCAGCCTTTTATATTTTTACTTAATAAGGTTTTATATAGATTAAAACAAAGCTCTATTTTATAGTATTTCCACCTTAAATCAGTTTTATATAAAATTGGTTTTAAAGTATCTCCTTATAATAAAGGAGTTTTTATACTTAATATTACTCTTAATAAAATTAAATATTTAGCAATCCTAGTATATTACGTTAACGATATACTATTAGAGGCTAATAATTCTACTACTTCTGAGTATATATATAGTAATCTTAAAAAGAATATAAAAATCCAAAATCTAGGAGAACCTAACACTTTCTTAGGTAATAACTTAGTTATTAACAGAAAGAATAAAGTTATAGAAATAAATCAATTTAAATATACTAATAAAATTCGTACTAGATTTTAAAAAAAAGATCTCTATAGTTTTAATATACCTATAGATAATAAATTCAAATTCTTTAAGAATAAGGATAATACTTCTAAGGAAGAGATATTAGAATATTAAAAAGAAGTAGAGGCTTTATTATATTTAGCCTGAAAAACCAGGCTAGATATTACTCTAGCTGTTACTACCTACTCCAGAATTTCTTTAAATCCTTCTAAAGAACATTTTATTACCCTTAATAGGATATAGAGTTACTTAAAAAAGAACCCTAATTATAAGTTAATTTATAACTATAATAATATTAATATCTTTAATTTTTCTGGGTTTACAGATTTAGATTAAGTAAGAGATATTAATGATAGAAAATCCACTTCAGCTTATATATTTTGCCTGGATTCTTATAATATTATTAACTATAGTTTAATTAAGTAAAAGATAGTAGTTTTATCTACTTATAAAGCTAAATATATAGCTCTAGTAGATACTGCTAAAGAAGCTATTTACTTATTTAATAACTATAGCTTTATTAATAAGTTTTTAGAATTTAGAGCTATTAATAAGCTTATTATCTTTATAGATAATTAATCAGCTAAAAAGCTTACTGAAAATGCTGAATTCCATAAAAAGGCTAAGTATATTGATATTCGTTATTATTATATTAGAGATCGTATTAGAGATAATAAGATAAATCTCTATTATATTAATACGAATAATAATATTACTGATTTTGTAACGAAGCCTTTAGGCTAAGTTAAATTTAATAATATTATTAAGAGGATTTTACAGAATAATTTTAAGAATAACATTCTGCCCTCTTATAAAGAAAATAATACTAATTATCTATTTTCTGAAGAATAAACTTTTTCTTTTTACCTATATAAGGTTTTAGGCTTTTTAGATTTTTCTTTCTTTCTTCTTGAAGTCTTTTCCTTTATACTTTTTATAGTTTTAGGTTTTTCAGACTCTTATTTTCTCTATTTTTCCTATATGGTTTTTAGAGTGTTTACTATTTTTTACTGCCTTTTAAGCTATAAAAGATATTTATTTTATATATCTTACGGGGGGATGTTAGAGTTATAGTATTATACTATTACTTATTTTATTCTCAATACTCTGTATTAGGTAAATAAGCGTTAAGTATTCTATTTTACTCTCATAACCCTATATTTTCTATTTATTCTAGTAAATCAATTATTAAAGTTAAGGTTATATAACCTTAATTTAATATACTCTAAATTGGTTGAACTTTAATATCAGAAAATTTGATAAACGGATCATATAGTGGCCTATACGTAAACAGCTTCCGTTTATCCGTTGCATATAAGGTTAATCTTTCTGAAAATAAACTCTATTTTAATAGATATACCTAGAAGTTCCCACCCACCTTCAGTGGAATCAGAACTTCCTATCTTCATCACCATTTCTACCAATATCAGTACTGTTTTCAGATATCGTTCTGAATCCCCTATTCTTCAGTGATTTATTGAGTGTTAAATTCCCTTAACCTACTCACTAGTATTCTATACTAGTATAACATTTATCTGAATCTATAAGATTTATAGAAGAAGATTAATAAAAAGATATATATATTTATATACAAAGTATATAATATTATTAATTTATTTTATAACATTATTAATAAAATTAAGTTAACTATTAATAAACTATATAAAAAGATAATAAAGATACTTAAAAGCTAAAAGTAATAGTTAAAATAAAGAAGTATTTATATTATATATATTAGAGGCTAGCTATAAGAAGTAACTTAATAGTGTCTAAATAGTGTTATAATAAACTTAAAGAGTTTATATTTATAGTGAAAATTCTTTACTAAACTATAGAAGTAGCAGCTCTATAGGGTCTATATAGTAGTATTCTATATAAGTTCTAAGATTTAGGTCTATAATATACCTTCTACTAATCCTCTCTTTATTTCTATAGTAATAGTAACTATCAATAGTTTTATAGCTATATTACTAGTTATTTAATTACTTTAAGTAAATCTAGTTAATAGAAAAATATATCCTTCTAATATTAAATAGTTTAGCTAATAGAAAAATTTATATTACTATTCTCTAGATTACTCTCTAAGTAATTCTATATTATAATTCCTCTCTCTTTTTTAACTATAAGATATATTTTTTATTTCTATATTATAACTATCTTTTTCTTTTTTTAGATAATCTATCTACTTCCTTACTATATTTCCTATAATACTGCTAATATACTGCTCATTTACCTTTATTTCCCTATTATTATTACTTTTTTCTATTATATTAGTTACTATTTCTATTAATACTAATTTCTCTAATAATAATTCTAATTACTATCTTTCCCCCTATAAACTCACCTCTTATATCTATAATAGTTATATTATTAAAAGTAAGTCTAATAATAAAGAGAATTAACTTCTCTAGGTAATTAAATCTATCTACTTTAACTATTATTTTAAATATAATAGAAGTAACTTTACCTAAAGTTATATTCTAGATTAAAGTTATTTCTACTATAAATATCTAGTAATAAAATTAAAGTGTAAGTAGAGATTATATCTCTTTACTGCTAACTTTAAGTTATATACTACTAGTTACTAAATTAACTACTTAATTATTTATAGTAATTATATTATTACTACTATTATTCCTACTAATACTAAGGAAGGTAACTTTAAGAGCTATTATATTACTATCTTTTTACCTAACCTTTCTGCTATAGTTTAATATTATAATAAATACTTCTATTATACTTAGTAAGTATCCTCTATCTATATTAGTACTATACTTACTACTTCCTCTTTCTATATTAAAAATAGTATTTTACCTACTACTATTTTTATTCTTAAGTAAGTAATTACTAACTTTAGTAATATTATATAGATAATAGTAAGTTTCTTTTCTTTCTTTTCTCTTCTTTCTTTTCTCTTCTTTCTTTTCTAAACTATCTTACTAATCTCTCTCTAGTAGAATACTATTATATATTCTAGTAACTATACTACCTTCTATAATTACTATAGTTATATTCTTAGCCTTACTGAAATTAATTTACCTATTTACCGCCTCTATATTCTTACTGCCCCCCGATCCCGCTAATAATACCTTAGCTAATAACTAGCTATATTTATCTCTATTAAGAATAATAATAAGGAAAGTAAGGAGGATAAGAAGAAGTTTATAGATATAGTAGAGAAAGAGAAGGAGAATAATAATCTTTTCATTAAGAAATAAATTTATAGTTCTATATTTATATAGTTTAGAGGTTATTTTATATTCTATTTATAACTTATATAACTTTCTGTTAGTAGTAAATTAATATCAGTTTATTAGTTTTATAAATATTTCTATATTATGATTTAAAATATAATATTATTTTATTATTAATGAAGCTTTTTAAGAATTCCTAAGTTAGTATATTTTAGCCTCTCTATTTAACTAATATATTTTAGTTTCATTTCTACCTTAAGGTATTTTTTATTATAAGAATCTTCTTAACTTTATACTCCTTCTAAACTTTACTATTCTCCCCCATTAAGATAAAGATAGAATTAAGATAGATATCTATATAATATTATAAAAATAAGAAGATATTTTCAGCTTATTTAATAAGGTTAATATAGAATATTAGGTAAATACTAGGGGGAATATCTAATATAATATTAAGTAAGCTTAGTATATTAATAATATAATATTTATAAATTATTTAGTTAAGTTTTTTATTTAGCTAATTTATCTTAATATATTATAAGAAAAACTAAATTCTATTACTAATTTAAAATCTCTCTATTATTTATTATATTCTATTAGCTTCTATCTTATTATACTATAAGATATAAACTATTATAACTTAAGCTAAAGTTATATTCTCCTTAAAGTAAGTAAGGAATATTAAAGTCTACTCTAAGTTTAAGTTTATAGAGAATTCCTCTATTATAGTATATAGAATAAATATTATTTTAAAGTTATTTAGAAACTTATTAAAATTTATTTTAGTTATAAAAAGGTTTTTATTATTAAATATTAGTTAGTATATAGCAATATATAATAGTTAGTTTATCTGTAAAAAGATAATATATACCTCTAGGTATATTTAAGTTTTAAATATTATCTATTTTTTCTTACTATCTATCTGGAAGTAGAATAATATTAAAAGAAACTATTTAATTTCTATAAATTAGTATAATATTAACTAAAAGATACTAATTTAGTTAGATCTTTAGTTAGTAATAACTAATATAGGGAAACTATAAAACTACTATTATATATTCCAGAAATACTCTATATAAATTTCTACTAATATAGATATTATAGCTTCTAACTGAATATATTTAGAAAGCTAATTCGTAATAATTATTAGAAACTTAGATTTCTTCTTTATAGTAGAAGGTAACTTTATTAGAAAGTTAATTAAGATTTAGAATTAGAATTTATTAGAAATTAGAAGAGGCCATAGAAGTTTCTAGTAGTATCTCTAACTTTTACAAAAACATTAGCAGATATTATATATCTTAATAAATTCATTAATATTCTTTAATATTCTATCTTAATACTAGTTCTATAAGAATATTATAAATATTAAGTTAATATTAAAGTAATTTAAAACTAGAAAGTTATAAACTATTTAAAAGATTACTATAATTAGTAGCTTATATTTCAATATCTAGATCCTACTTTAATATAATAGTATACTATCTAATTTTACTAAATAGTTAGTTATTTATATTTTTATATCTACTTCTAGGGGGAATATTTATACTATCTATTAAACTATATTCTAGTAGATTTTATATATTAATATTATTAAAACCCCTTAGTTCTAGAGTATTAATAGTATAGTATTTTAGAATATAGTATATCTATCTGGTAGTTTAGTAGTATTTTACTAGTAGTTATTAATTACTAGTATAGATTCCTTTCTATTTCTATTTATTGTAGTCTACTAGATTAAAATTGTAGAACGTAGCTTAACTTTACTTACTATATTAACCTATAGGGAACAAAGAATTTATATTAGAAGCTATATTTTAGTTATATTATCTTAGTTATACCTTAATAAGGTATCTAGATACTCTATAAGGTAATTTAAATAATATTATAGAATGAAACTAAATTCTAATAGAATCTTAGCTTACCTAGTTTATTACTTTAAGATAAACCTTAGATTTATAAAATATTCTAAAGTTTTATAGTTAGAAAGAATAGTAAAGAGTTTTACTATATTTTATAGCTTTACTAATTATACTTTTAAGTATAATATAACTAATAATAGCTTTTTATTATAAATAATATAATTCTACTAAATTAGAATTAACTAGACTGAATAGTAAGTTACTATCTGTAGAATATTCTCTTTATCCTCTTATAATAGGTAACTTCTTAATATTACTTTAAAATAATTTACTTCTATTATTATAAGTCTCTCCAGATTCTATTAGATTATAACTCACTCTAATATAAATATAATCTTAAGAATATTAAATATCTCTTAGTAATCTTTATTCTACTAAAATAGAATTTCCTTCTATATTAATTATATAAGAGGTTCTATTAAACTAGAGAAGTAATTTACTAAATTATAATAGAAATTTAGAATTTTAAGGAAGTTTTAGATACTCTAAATTTTTTAGGAACTTCCTACTTCTAGATAACCTTAATCTTCTTAAAGTTATATTATATTCTCCTTCCTATCTTAATAATAAAATTAAGGTATTTACTTTTCTATACTGAGAACTTATATTTCTCTAGATTTAAATATAAATTAGTCTCTTTTAGCTACTTCAGAATTCAAGTAACTTCAGCTTTATAATTAATCTGTAACTTACAGCTGTAAATAAAGATATTATTAAGGTATATTATAATAGAATTATTAAGTATATTCTAAAATATCTTATTAATATATTACTAAAATATAGTAGGTATACTAATTAACCTAAAAAATATAACTAGCTATTTAAATAAGCTAAAATATATCTAGAAAGCTATTTTATATTTTTCTCTTTCTATAATATTAATTTCATAGAAAACTACCTAAATATTAGCTTTTATAAATTATTTTACTTTAGATGATAAATAGAGTATCTGTTTAATTAATAGTAAGAAGTAGTAATTATAAATACTAATAGTATTAAGAGTATAATAGTTAATATGGAATTACTATTTTTCTTCTAGCTTCTTAACTAGAAGGATAAATATTCCTACAGCTAAGAAGTTAATTTATATTTAGTTTTTATCTATTAAGTTAGTAATCTAATATTATATTTTAAGGAGATATTTTTATTTGGTTACTTTTGCTCTGTACCTGTGGTGGTATCTAAGCTCTTCACCCTATATGTGGTTCTAACTGTAAAATATACCCAGTAACAGCATTCATACCAATACTGGCTTACAACTAGTTTAAACGGTAAGAAAATTACCTATTATCGTGGACAATTATGCCCCCGGTTGTGACATTCAACCCTACAGCGGAGGAAGACCTTATAGTAACAATATAGCTGAAAGTAACCACTAAGGTCGTAAGGTTGAGAACCTTTGTGAACCTCTTGAAGATAGGATAAAATAAAAAGCCTGCGAGAGCTAAATATTCTATAATCTATCGCTCTTCTATATCCAAACTATCCTTAATACTATCTTTATAATAGAATCAGAATTCCCCTTAAATCTATATAGCTACCCATAACCAGAGTAATATAATAGTGGATCCTAAATATTCCTTTATAACCTCTATAATAGGGAGTATTAATATCTCCTAAAGAACCTAAGTAATATTATAAGTATTAATATTAATAGGCAGACTCTAGATATTCAGAAGAAAATCATCCAATTATCCCACAATCTACTACACTAAATTAATAATTTCAGAAACTAGTTATTAATTAGAGAGTATCCTAATATTAATATACTATATAAGTTACTAGATACCTTAGAGTATTATAGTATTATAATCACTAGGGTTTTAGATACTATATAGCTACACTAAAAGTATCTATATTTATATTAGTATTATTTATATATTAACCGCACTTAATATATTAAGATCGTTTACTAACAAAAGTAGGCTAAATCTCGCTATACTTATATAGAGATTGTAAGTTAGCTTATATTAATAGTAGAGAACTTTCATATTAGTAGCGGAAAACTTTCATATTAAGGGTGTAAAGTTTTATCTTAGGGGTGAGTAGGGTATAGTGAGAATATTAAGGTTGCAGATATAGAGGTTATAATAAGTGTTTAAATAGAGTAGCTATAGTTAGCAGTAATTAAATCTCTCGAGATATTTAAATTATATATAAATAGCGTGAGGGTGTAAGGGTGTAAGGATATAAGGTTAACGCAGAAGGAGTTATTAGTTATTTATTATCGAAAAGGTTAATACGGAGTGGGTATACTAGCTACTATAACTATAAGGGGTTCAGACCCAGATTAACTTAAGGCTGGCTGCAGTAGTTAGTAGGGAGGTAAGAGGGCTAAAATCATACTTCAGGAGGTAACATATCCACTAATAGTCGCAATAGAGAGTAAGCTATCAGCCCCTCCCAGAGATATTTTTATAGTATATTATAAAGTAATATTTAAGGTAGATCTAACTTAGTTCTATCTAGATTTTTCTTAAGTTATATATAGTAATAAAGAATTCCCTAGTAAAGTAGAAGGTTAGAGATTTTCTTTTTATTAAATAAATTTATAAAGAAAATATAGATTTTTAGTAAAGTAGATACTAGCTACTTTAGAACTATTAGTAATATAGTAGTAAGAGCTATATTAATTTATACTAGATTAGTAGCTATTTATTTATAATTTCCCTCTTCTATATTAAATAATAAAATTACTAATAGTTTAATAGAATTAGTAAATCCCTCTATATATATATTCTTTAGTTAATATTATAAAGCTACTAATTCTATTTATCTTTATTTTATTTCTTATAAAGTTAAGAATAATCTCTTAATATTATGATTATAATCTCCTAAGAATAGCTAGCTATGTTATATTTAGAATAATATAAAATAAGGTTTTAGATATTTATCTATTAAAATTAATATAGATTTTAGTTATTTTAGTAATAATTATAGTTTTACTAGTATTTAGAATAGTTTCTAGTTATTAAGATTACAGAAGTTTAATAATAGTAAGATTCTGATACTTTATAAATGTTTTACTAACTACTCTGTAATAGTTATAACTACTATTAATTTAGATAGAGATAAAAGATTTATTATGTATTAATATAGAGACTAGGAAGGATAGTTTTTCTATTTAGTTCTATATTTCTCTAGTTTTATCTATTACTATATTAATATTACTAGTAGTTATACTATTTTACCTTCTAGGGAGTTTCTTCTGGAAAGTTATTTTTTTTCTTTATTATTTATAATTTCCTTATCTACCTGTAAAGTCTGAATATTAATATTTAAAGTTATAGGAGGATAGATTGAATATAGTTTATATTTAGTAATAAAATAGTCTTTAGCGCTATAGTGGTATAGATATTAGTCTGTATATAAGCTTATAGAATTACTAAGTCTACTTATTAGGCTTTATATATACTTACTATAGTAGCTAATAAAGGTTTAGCTAATATAAAACTTTAGCTGCCTAATTTCCTTTAGTGAGGATAGTTAGTATTATAGTAGTATTATATTAGTATTAGAGTAATATAAGTTATATTTATACTAATTATCTATATATTTCTATTCTAGTTAACTGAAGATTTTATTTATAGTTAGAATTAGGATTAGCTATAATTTTATAACTTTATATTAAGGATCTTAAGATCTATAGTAATTATATAGTAGTATTAAACTATAATATAATAATCTATTTAGCTAATATCTTAAATAATAGTGGTTATCTAAATCTAATAGAAGAAAGCTAGCTGTACGTAGTTTAATTAAATATCTCCTACCTAAATATACCCCTCTATCTAACTTATAGCTAATTTAAATTCAATAAAAAACTTGATAAATATCTATTTAGACTCTTACTGGAGATATGAGATCTTCTTAAGAATTTAGACGTTATAATATAGGTTTTTATAGTATTTAGTTAAATACTAGAGGAAGATATTAATATTCTAGCTATATAGAGGCGTCTAGGTTATATAGAAGTTACTAATCTATATCTAGACTTTTAGTAAGAGGTTAATCTGGAGAAACTATTAAAAATTCTCTAATTCTCTAATAAAAACCTAGTTAACCTTAAGCTTATACTATATAGTTATCTTTTATATAAAGAAGTAAAGAGTATTATTATTAAAGGGAATCCTAATTAGAAGAAGCTTCCTCTTTACAAAGAAAGTCTATATAGTCGGTGAAATTACTTTATAATCCTATTAGAATTATATAAAAGCCTCTTAGAGAGTTTAGTTTTTATTTATAATTAAGTTTATCTACTATTAGTTTATTAGAATGTCTATTAAGAATTCTGTAATATTAATATTTACTATTATCTTTATTATCTTCTATATTATCTATTTAGTTTACTATTTAATACTAAGTTAAACTTAGGTAGAAAGTTTATTAAAATTAGAGGCTAGCTATAAGAGGTAATTTAATAGTATCTAAATAGTATTATAATAAACTTAAAGAGTTTATATTTATAGTGAAAACTCTTTACTAGACTATAGGAGTAGTACCTCTATAGAGCTTATATAGTAGTATTCTATATAAGCTCTAAAGCTTAGGTCTGTAATAATATATTATAATTAATTTCTTACAGATTATATATATAATAGTTAGAGTTAAATTAATAATTTAACTACTTATAACTAACTTATCTATAATATATATAAAATAATAATACTACTTCAGAATAATTCTATAAGAAGATATAGAGAGGAAATATATAAAATAAATACTAAATATACTTAAAACTAGTAAATGAATACTGGTTAATAAAGTATACCCCAGAGGAGCATATAGCAGCTACCCTATAGTTTAAGAAGGTATTTATTATTAATATAGTATTAGTAGAGAAGATTATAATATATTTTAATAACATAACCTCCACGGAGGAAATAAACAAAAATACCTAATAATATAGATACGATCTTAAAAGATAACTTTATAGCTACTTACTTTATTATAATAAATAGTAAGAAGGAGATTGTTAACCCTATAAAACCTATAGAAATCCATTAGAATTATACCTTTTATTACTTAATAACTACTAACGAATTAGAAACCTTTTTAACCTTATAATACTTTAAAGTTATTTTTAATAGTATTCTTCTAGATACTAAAATAAATAGACTATCTACTAAAGATATATAATAACTTAAAGCCCTCTAGAGAATTCTTCCTAATATCTCTCTAAATAAAATAGCCTTAAAGATAAATATTAAATTTAGAGATAGATAAGCCTTTATAAGTTTTAGTATAACTAGAGTATTTATACTCTTTAGAGATATTAACTTTAATATTATATCTATAGCTATATAATTTCTATTAAGCCTTCCTAATATAGATTACCTCTAAATTCACCTTAATAACCTTAATAATAGAATTAAGTAAGGGAAAGTATTACTATCTATAGAAAGATATATAAAATATTTATAGTTTTCTATGTAGGTAAACTCCTATAGTAAGGATATTAACTTCCTTATGGAGATAGAAATATAATAACCTTATAGGAACTTCAGCTACCCCAGTATCTATAACTTAAATAATATACTTAAGAAAGTAGGTAAAACTATAATAATTCATAAAATTAAGGTAATTATAAAAAACTGCTACTAATATTCAATAAATAGTAATATTAGTTATATTAAAGGTTTCTAACTATTTTAAATTATATACCTCTCGGGGTTCTATTTAGGTAAGTATACCTAACAGTCAGCTTTTGCTATTTATATTCTGTAGATAAACTGAAGCTGAGGAATTATTTAAACGGAGGAAACTTTAGTCAGTATGCATAGTTAGTTAATATAATAGCTAACAAATGCGGAAAATATATTAGAAATAATATGTTCTAGCGGCAGAGTTTACACCGTTTAAGCTTCAGGCACTTATAGTATCTCTATAGACCTTACCCCACTGAAATTAGTTAAAGTAAAATTTCGCGTAATATATATAGCTATATTTAGTTATATATAATATATACTAGATTTTGCCTCCTAATTATATATAATAATTAAGAGTCTTATAATACTAAAAGGCTACTAGGCTAAAAGTATATATTATAACGATTTTATATATCTTAAATATTAAGATATCTACTAAAAATACCTTTATTTTAATATTTAAGGAAGCTAACTAGTAGATTACTTAGTATAATTTCTTTAAGGTAGAGGCTAAACTTTATAACCTATAGGATTACTTTAATCTTAAATTAAATACTTAAAATAATCTTCTTTTAGTAGCCTCTTAAAGGTTTCTTATATATAACTTTCCTAAGGTAAAGAAATATAGAATACCTACTATAATATCTGAAATAAACACTCTAGAAATCTTAATTATCTTTAGTATTCTTAATAAATTTATTCTTATCAATTTAACCTATTTTAAGGAATTCTAACCTCTACTTGAAGCCTCTAAATAAATCTATATTTAGAATATTGTAGATTTTATAGAGAAGAATCTAAATATCTATATAATTACTTATTATTTCTATAATATAAGGATTTAAAAGTATAAATATAAGTAGTTAAACTAAATTTATATATTATTTTCAATTCTTAAATATATTAGTAATATATTTAAACGTTAGTATTTTAACTCAGAGAAGGATCTTACTATATAGTTAAAAAACCTTTATAACTACTTTAGTATTATAAATAATCTCTATTTCTAGTAAGTAGCTACTATATATTATAATATATTCTAGTGCCCTAAATTTGAATACTTTACTATAAGGATATTAACTAAAATATAATTTTAGAAATAGTAAGATACTATATATAAAGTTTAAATAGTAAGCTATATTCCCACTATTATAGAGGTATTTTAAGTTAATAATTTTATCTTCTTACTTACCTACTTACTAATTAAATTATATACTTAAGGTTATATACTTATAGTTTATAGTAAATTAAATATAATATTACTAAAAAGATTTATTTTAACTATTATAGAGACTATAATAGTAGCTTCCTAAAACTCTCTATTAAGGTAAAATTAGCTATAGAATATTTAATATTCTTTTGAAAGCTATAGAAAGTAGCTTAAACTTTCAAAATAGTAAGAAACATTTTAATAACTTAAATAAACTTCTATACTCTCTTAAGTATAATAGAAACTACCCACTCTTACGTTATTATTATATATATTTATAACTTATATATAAAAACTGAATATTAAATACTATAATAGAAAAGAAAACTAAATAGTAAATAATTTTAAATCTAAACTTCTTAAAGAAAATCTAAGATCTTAAATAATAATAACTATATAGTTAACCTTCCAGCTAAAATAGCTATAATATTATATAGTAAACTTACTATTTAGAGAAACCCTAATTATATCCTCTTTAAAACTTATTTATACTTAATTTAGATACTTTAGTTTATATTTTTTAAGATATTAAATATTCTATAACTTTCTAAGAAACTCTCTCTAAAGATTATATTTAATATAATATTATGCTTATATCTATTAAGGGCTATAGAAATACTAAAATTGTCGGTTTAACTATTCGGTTCAACCGTCATAGGCAACTGGGCCACCTCGTGGCCTACCACGCCATAGCTACGTCAGGTAAATAGTCAGCCCGTATGGCCGTACGGGCTACGTAGCCAGTGTGGCCACGTGGCTATACGGCTATATAGCCACTTATATATATATAGCCTCCAGCCACATAACCTAGGAATAATAACAACAATTTACCAGAAGAACAGTTTACACCCGCACAGCAAGAGGCTACATGCAGCATGCAATTACCCCTGACAGGTAAACTAATACTGATCAGTGTTAACCTAACTATTAACACTATACTGCAGATCAGTGAAGTCTATTATCGTCAGAAGAAGTAATTGTAACTTTTACCTGAGGTTTATATAATGTAAAAGATTATAGCAGTTATTTATTATTTAGATACCTTAGATCCTCCCTACTTTAGGATCTCGCCAGGAGCCTCTAAACTATATACTAATCTCCTTAAGGAGATTATTATAAAGAAGGCACTTTTAGGTAGTAAATATAATTACTTTAGTAAGCTTCTCTTTATAGTAGTTAAAATAAAATACTCCCTAAGACTATAAAGAAGTTCATTATTATTATATCCTCAGTATTACTAATAGGAGTATATTTAGTAAATATAATAATAACTTTTCTAAGCTTTATAATCTTTATTATATAAGTACTAGATTTTATAGCTTCAGTATTATCCCCTTCTTTTAAGAGGTCTATATAATCTTATAGTAGTATATATAGCTGATAGTTCTATAACTTTATAGTATTATAGACTCTTAAATACTACTGAGAGCTATATAGTTACTTAAGCTGTATATATAACTAATAGCCTTATAGCTGTATAGCCTTATAGCCTCTTGAAACTTCCCGACACTCCCCCCTATATGTATAGCTCAGATAATAGCCCTCTCCTATAGCTCTTATAGCTCTAAGAGGGCTATATAATAACAGCCCTCTCTCACAGCCTTTATAGCTCCAAGAGGGCTATATAATAAAAGCTTTCTCCTATAGCCTCTAAAAGTAATAATCTTAGAGACTACTAGAGGATATATAATATTACTAACCTCTTAAGGTAATAACCTCCTTATAGCTTTATAGCCTTATAGCCTCGTGGCCTTACAGCTTTATAGCTATTATAGCCTCTATAGCCGCATAGCTATATAGCCGTATAGCTATATAGCTATATAGCCTCAAGTCTCAAACAGAACCCTACACCCCTCCGATCTCCGATATTTACTTAAAGAGATCCTAGTAATTAATATAACTACTATAATTATATAGAGGGATAGATAGGTAACAGGTTTAACAGTAAAAGGAGGATATTGAAAAATATAGTTTTTAGTAGTTAGCTATTTAAGCTTCTTTTTATATTTAGATAACGTTACTATAGTATAAAGAAAAGTTACTAATATCGGTTTAACTATTCAGTTTAACTATTATAAGTAACTAGGCTACCTTATAGCCTACTATACTATAGCTACATCGGGTAAATAGTCGGCCTATATAGCTATACAGACTATATAGCTAGTGTGGCCACGTAGCTATACGGCTATATAGCTACTTCTACGTATATAGCCTCCAGCTATATAACTTAGGAATAATAATAACAATTTACCAGAAGAACAGTTTGCACCCACACAGCAAGAGGCTACGTCCGGCGTGCGATTACTCCTGACGGGTAAACTAACAAAAATTTATATTATAACTTAAAAAATAAGAAAGTTAAGTTATATTTCTATAATATTACTTTCTATTACTCTCTAGCTATAAATAATATCTTCTTTTAGTAGTTATAAAAGTAGAATTATTAGTAGAATATTAAACTAAATTATTTCTCTTAACTATAAAAAAGTGACTACTTAGAAATTATAACTATTAATATTTAATATAGCTAGTAAATTCTTAAATACTATATATCTCGCAAGAGATTAAATATTTTAATATTATAGTTAGTATAATATAAACTTTCTTTTAGATATTATTACTACTAGAAATATATTATAGAAACTATCTAAAAACCTCTAAAAGATAATAAATAGCTTTGGTACTAATAGCTAAGATATCCTGAGAGAAAGCTTCTTAATTACATTATTTTAACTATATATAATATTTAAATTACTAATAGTTACTTAAAGTATAATAAATATTAGCTTACTTAGGGTATATATAAAACATATAGCGTCAGTAAGGTAAAATAAATTATTTACTATATAGAGCGTAAGAATACCTTATATACTACCTCTGGAGAGTATATTATATTTAACTTTCACCCTTATTATTAAGGCTATAGTAACTATACTCTTTATTAATATTTACAAATAAATCTACTAACTACTTCTAGAATTTTTATCTTATAGATTATATTAAAGTTATTAGAATTATAGTATTTACTAAATTTATCTTACTTCTTAAGTATTAATATAATATTAATATTAAGGTTTTTAAGTGTAATAATAAGATCTCTGAATATAAGAAACTAAAAGCTATTCTAACTACTTAAGATATTTACCTTAAATTATCCACACTATATATATAAAGTTAAAATAGGGATAAAAAATATATTAAAGCTATTATTAAAGTTTATATAAAAGCTATAAGGTAAGCAAGTAAACTACCTTATAATCTCTAGTTTAAAACCTTATAAATAGTAATATTTCTTTATAATTGTATACTAGTAAGCTTTTTAGGCTAGTAAATACTATACTAAAGACTTTATAAAATTACATAAAAAATAATATTATAAAGTTAAATTTAATTTACTTATATATATATAACTATAAGTGTGTTATTCTTACTATAAACGTAAAACTTAAGTATAACTACTTTAACTACCTTAAAGGGTATATTTTTATTAGCTTTTTAATTAGCTATATTTTAACTAACTAGTTATAGATATAAAACTGTTCATAAAATAAGCTTATTATAACTTATAATGTCTTTTTTAATAAGATAATATTTTTTAATAATAATTTAGCCTCTCTATAAAATAATTTTAAGAGGTTTAATCTTCATAACGTTTCTTATATATTATCAAAGTAATTAGCTATAGTAAAGGTATATAAAATTAGCTTAAATACTTACTGAAGTCTAAATAAAAAAATCTAATAAAGTAGTTTATATTAAAGATATAGAAGGTAGCTATAAGAACTTAAGATCTGACATTTGTATTAAAGCTAAGTTTAAGCTGTCTAAAATTCTATATAAAATTATAAAGTTTATATTATTAACTCCTCTAGAGTTACCTACTATATTCTTTTATAATCTTATTTATATAAATAAAACTATAGAGAGGTAAAAAGATTAGATATCTCTAGAGAGAGTTAATTGTAAGAAATAGATAAGATATTAGAATAAAGTAGCTAAAAGATTTTTATTTAAAATTACCTTTTTAACTAATACTATTTAGTTATTTTAAGATATTTCTAAATGCTTTCGCTTATAGCTACAGCATTATATAAGTTATTAGCTAGAGAAAGTATCTAAGATTTAAACTTTAAGAAAACTCTAAAAAGTTATTATAAGTTAAAAAAAAAGCTTTACCTGCAGGATAAATTAGATAGTAGAAAATATTGAAAATATAGGAAAATAGAAACTTTCCCTCTAGAAATTCTATAATAGAAATTATTACTATTATCTATATATTACTTAGTAGTACTTACTTATTTATATACTAAGATTAAAATAGTAGCTAATAAAGCTTATCTTAAAAATTATATTAAATTATACTTCTAGAGCAAGATTAATAGAACTCTTATAAAAAACTTAAGAATTCTAGATTACTACTAAGTTTATATTTATAAGCTTAATAAATATTAATACGTCCTTAAAATTAAGATTTAACTTATTATTTATAGAAACTAATAATAATAAGATAATTATAAAATCTATATAGTTGCTCTAGTAGGTATATTTTTTTAAATTCTTATAGTAATTACTTACTATTTTAATCTTAAGCTATCTTAATATAATATAATTAATATGTTTATTTAAGTAATATTTAATAAAGTAGTCTATATAGAGATACTATCCAGTTACTAAAAGCTTACAAAGATCTACTATCTAAATAAAATTTTATATAACTTTTAAAGATTTCCTCTCCTCTGGTAATATTATCTAAAAGTGAATCTTGAATATCTCAATTTTAAGTTTACTATAAAAAAGCTATATTACTAACTTAAAAGATATATTATCTTTTTCTTCTATATAAATACTTATATATTCTTCTTTTCTTTAGAAAATATTTTCAAGTATTTACACTATTAGTAAATTTCTAAAAGAAATATTATCTTAAGGAAAGTAAAAATCTATAGTAGTTTCTTAGTATTAAAGTTATTTAAGATTAAATAAAATAATAATTATGACTCTCTTAAGTAGTCTATATTTAAAGCTTCTTAAGTATCTTATAAAATATATATAGTATATTAAATAGTTTAATATTTTCTTTAAACGTAAAGAATATCTTCTATAATATAATTAAGCTTTCTATATAGAATTTAAATACTACTAATAAGGTATTAGCTTTATTAATTATATTAGAATTATAATAGAACTAGATTTTACTTATATAGCTAGCTAATTATTCTATTTTAACTAGAGTTTTAAAGATAACTATTAAGTTAAAGCTAAGTAAATAATATAGTATCTTAGTAAAACTAAAGATTTCTACCTTAAGTTTAACTGTAAGTTTAGTAATTTATAAAATAGTTTTATTATTACTATAAATACTAACTTTATAGATAATAGTAAAAATTAAAAAGAACTTTTAAGTTTATATTATATATCTTTTTAGTATCTTTACAGTATAGTAAGCTAATAAATAAGATATTATTACTATCTTAATAACTAAAATAAAGTTTTTAATATTATTATAAGTAATATAAGAAGCTATTTTTACTAGCTACTTTATTAATATATTTCAAGTAAGGTTTATAATATATATTTTTAGTGGAGATAAAATATATAAGTTTTATCTAGTAGTCTCAATTTGGTATAATAATGAGTAAGGAATATACGTTATAATTACTAAAATAATATAACTATATATAAAGTTATAATATATTAATATTTATAATTATTAGCTATAATAAGAAACTTAGTAAGGATACTTTAAAGTTAAATATATATTCTTAGGAGATTTTATAGTTGATAACCTTATAAAGTCTCTCTAGAGATACTAATTGAGTATTTTTATTACTTAGATTAATATAAGAAATTAGTTAAACTACCTGAAAATATAATAAGAGAAGAAACTGTAAGATAGGTTATCTATATTAATATTTAAAGATCTTAATAAGGTTTTCAACTACTATTTAGAACTTATAGATTCTAACTTTAATAATAATATAGTTGAAAGAAAGCTTAGGGATATCTAAAGTATCTAAGATACTAGGAGGTACTTTTAGTCTAAAATATAAGAAATATCTAAATAGCCTGTATATAATATTACTTTTCCTACTATAGAGATAGAAATTTAATAAGAATAATAAAATTATAAGAGAAGTTTCTTATAAAATATAAATATAATATTTAAATTAATATTATTTAAAAAGGCTAGCTTATAGATATAACTCTTAAGGCTAAAGAGGTATATTAGAAATAAGATATTTAAGTAGTAGAGTTTATATTATTTAAGCTTTAGGTACTTATGGTATCTCTATAAGCTTTATTCCACTTAAAACCAGTCAAAATAAAGCTTCATACAGTATATATAACTATATTTAGTTATATATAATATATACCAGATTTTGCCTTCTAATTATATATAATAAGTATATTATAAAGAAAAGGAAGGTATAAGGTTATATCCGTTATAGTTACTCTTGAAGGATTATAATTAGTTATTATATAATATATACTGCCAGCTGATACTTTTGTTACTAGCTGTTAATAGTTGCCAGCTATTAACTACTAGTAGTAAATACTACCAGTTAGTAGTAGTTACTATATTTAGTTTTATAACTGGAAAGTATACTATAACTACTAGTTACAGTTAATTATTGTAGGATTTGAACCTACTATACTTACCAAAACAGTAAAACCCAGCCAGACGTTAAACCACTATATTAAACAGGTTAAATAAATAGTAAAATACTATACTAATTTAAATTTAACCTAAAGAATAATTATAAGTTTAATATAGAGATTATTATTAATATTATATATTTTAATAGTAATAAGTTTATATTATATATTATTAATATCTTTATAGTATTTATCGCTGTAAGGCTTATAAAAAGTAATTCTATAGAAAATATATAGTATATACTAAAAGTATATTAAATCGATATATACTAGAAACTTCCAGATAGAGTTATTATTAATATAGAATATAATTATATAGCTGAAAACTTTAAGAAAGAAGCTAATAGTATATATAGTAAGATTAAAGTTATGCCAGTTAAAGTTTATAATAGTATTAGTAAAGTAGAATATTACTATATTTCCCTATAGAGAATATATAATATTATTCAAAATAAGGTACTAGAGATTAATTGAGAGAAAATACTATAGAATATAGTTAAGATAGTTAATAATATAAGTAGCCTAAATAGCTTTATACTAACTTTACTGGTTTTTGGAGTATATTTATATCTTAATTTAATATTACTATTATCTCTAAATATTATAAAATATATAATAGCTATTTAGACGGTAATAGGAGAGGTATATAAAATTTATACTTAGAGGTAAGTTTCTAATACTCTAAATATATATAATAGTTTTTCTACCACTTTAGTCTACCGCCTACTATTATAATTAGAAGTATCTATTTATTATAAATATTAAGAATAAATAGAATCCTTCAGATTTATCTTTATTAATAGTAAGATATGTATTATAGAGATAAATAGTAAATCTAATACATTTAGATTAACAATAATTAAGCTACATTATTAACTATATACTAAGAAGAGGAAAGTCTAAAAAATATATAATAACCAGCAATTAAATCAAAATTTAAAAGAAGAAATATAAACAGGAATATAAAATAAAGAGAAACTAAAATAATAAGGATAACTATATAAAAATATGAATTTTATTATAGACGTTAACCTTATAGATAACGTTTACTATAATATTTATTTAATAATAGAAAAGATAGAGGTACTTACTAAAGCTACTAAACTTTACTAATATAGCTTTATTTGAATATCGGAAGAATCTTTTTAGAGATTATATACTACTAAGTAGAAGATTCTACTAATAAAAAGTATGCTTTACCTTAAATACTTTAATATCTAAAAGTATAATAGTATAAGGACTTTTAGCCTCTACTTTATTAATAAGATTAAAGATATAGATAATATATTATATAAGAAGTTATACTTAGTTATTAAAAGCTTTAATAATGAGAAGAGAATTAATATTCTTATATAGTTACTAATAATCTAATAGATTAGCTATTATTTAATATTAGTATTATTAATAATACTTAATGAAATAACTTGTACAGAAGTCTACCTTTAAGATATTATCTAAATATATATATAAGTAGAAATAATATTATATTACCTTATACTGGCGAAACTATTTATAAGTTTATATAGCTTATATCCAGAGGGTATTATTATTATTATAATTTAAATATTATATAATCTTACAAAGTTAGGTATTTATTAATACATAATATATTTTAGCTACTATAAGAATTAACTATAAACAGAAACTTTATTATATAATTCTTACCTTATAATCTTGAAGCTTAATGATTTATATTTTAATATTATAGATATACAAATAGATAATATCCTTAGGTTTTACTTATTTAAGTTTAATAATAAAGAAAAGAAGAAGATTTAGTAAGTAAAATCTATAGCTAAACTGATGTTAATATTTATATAATATAAATCCCTTATATTTAATAGAGGTATAAGTATTCTGAAGGATAATAATAATATTATTGTCACCTAAAAAGAATAAGGTAAAATAATTAAGCTTATTAACTTTACGTTTAAAACCGTAAAGTTAATATATATTAAGTAATATGTATAAGGGATATATATAGCCTTTATATACTAACTAGAGGTATATTTTAACCTTTCTATTGCAACTTAATATTAAACTCTAACGCTGGAGGATATTAAGAAACTTAATAAATACTTAATATAGTAAATAAATAATCTTAAAAGAGGCTTAATATTTATTTCCATTAATATTAAAATAATAAGGCTATATGTTTCTATTAGTAGATTCTTTACTAATAATAGTAACATAATATTCCAGCTTAGATTTATTATTATCCTAGAGATAAAGAATATCAGTAAGAATAGTAATACTTTAAGACTTAAAGGTAATATTATCTACTTTTTCTCTATTAAGTTAAAGAAAGTTATATATAATATATTAGCATCTAAACTCTATAATATAAGTATAAAGATTAATATAAAATATATAGTATCTACCACCCTCAGGTAAGTAACTAAATATCTTAAAATACTAATAATATTAATAGGAATTTATTTTAACTTCTAATTTCTCTATAAATACCTTATTAAACTAAATATAATAAAAAAGAAGTAATTTATAATTAATATTATAATATTAAAATAATTATATAAGAGAAGAAATATTTTTAAGATCTAATAGATTAATAGTAAAAATAATCTTGCGGATAGTATAGCTAAGATATTTAATAATTAAGCTTTTTAAGTATTTATTACTATAAATAAAGTAGTAATAAGAATAAAAAGACAGATTATAAGAACTATAGAGGGTAATAAGAGAAGAATATAAGGATAAAGAAAATAAATAACAAAATTAAAGAGAACAAATAAAAAACATTACCACTAGAGAGCCTGAAGTATCTAAGTAATAATAATTAAAAGGCGCACCTTTACGAATAAATACTATTTTACAGCATTTAGATAGTTTTTGGCGCACCCAAAAAGATATATATAACTCGAGGCTGTTTTTTTACATTTTACGCTATTTTTACATTTTACGCTATTTTTACGTTTTATACTATTTTT
Organism: Colletotrichum lindemuthianum; assembly: GCA_001693025.2. Taxonomy (NCBI): domain Eukaryota; kingdom Fungi; phylum Ascomycota; class Sordariomycetes; order Glomerellales; family Glomerellaceae; genus Colletotrichum; species Colletotrichum lindemuthianum. Next base: position 22,072 of record MASP02000338.1, read on the forward strand.
ACGTTTTACGCTATTCTTACATTTTATACTATTTTTACGTTTTACGCTGTTTTTGCGTTTTACGCTACTTTTACGCTTTTGCCATAAAGGATAATATTACCAGGGTTAAATTAACTGGACACTAATATAGTAAAAGCTATAGAGGTGGGTAACTTATTAGTTAATCCACTTATATAGACTACTTAAATAAGAGGGATAATTCTACAGATTAATCCTAATAGTATATAGTATATATACGCACGCTATAATATAGTTTTAAATACAACGAAATAGAAGTATCAGTTATAACCTAGTTACAAACAATCAACCGATTACTATATTTACCAGTTATAAACCAATAGTAAGATTATCTAAACTATATAACCTAAGCCTTTAAACCTAATATTTAACTAGTCTTATATAGTTTAAGTTCTAATTTTTAATAAAAGGTTTTTATAGTAGTAATAAATAAAGTAAGTAGATAGTGGAATTTATTAATCTATCAAGACTATTATAGGAAATAAAGCTCTTTTACTAAGTATATATTTAGCTTAGAGGAAACTACTTAAAATTATAACTCTAAGAAAGTACTGAAGTTTTAGCTACTAATATATAAATATGAGGCTAAAGAGGTATAGAAATTATATTAAACTCTCTGCAAACTGAAGCTATAATTAAAGACTAATAGCTTCAACCTATAGTAAGAGGGGAATTAGTAAAGCTAAAAGTTAATATCTTATAATAATTTGTAATACTACTATATACTAACTAGCATGGAAGATTTCAGCTAAAATATAATTTAATGAAAGTTATAGATAAGCTGAAAACCCAGGTAATACTAGATAGCTAGAAAGATAGTAAAGCTATTAATACTTAAGTAATAATATATCTTAGAATAACTAATATCTTAATAATATACCTAACAGTATTTCTCTTTTCAATAAAGATGACGTTGAAATCGTTTCACTATTTAGAGCTTAGCTTAAAGTAAACTATTATCTTTATATTACTAACTTACTGACATGCTATTTATAAAAGTAAACTTTGGATCTATAAGTTATATTAAATAACTTATATTATTATCAACAGATATTTTAATAACTATAGTGTTTCTCTTGAATACTTTATAGGTTCTTTCAAATATTAGAATATAGAAATTCTATAAGGTATTAATATATTAATAATATTACCTACAAAGTATATTAGTATTTCTAACTTCAATAGACTAAAGATAAAAGCTATAGGTAAGTATAAAACTTAAAATATAGATAGTATAAAGAATTATTTAGAGACATTAAGCTTCCTTAATTATTATATTCTTAATTAGATATACTTTACGTTACTCTAAGGTTCTCTATTTATATTATATTTCTTAATAAGAGTATAATCTATTAAATTAATATACTTCTTTAAGTTATTTAGTAAATATTTAGTATTTCTTAGCTAGTACCTAAACTCTTAAATTTCAGAATATGCTTTATAATCTCTCATCTAAGTAGACGTCTTTATAAATCTAGATATAACTTTATAATACTTCTTAGAGTATTTAATAACCTCTTTAATCTTATCTATACTCTTATTAATAAGCTTTTTAAGTTTATTCTTCTTTTTCTTAATAAGCTGAAACTTCTTATCTATATCCTCAATCAAACGATTACTAATAAGATCATTCTCTTTATTATCAGAAGGAGAAATAGTAACTTATATCTTTCTAGAAGAATTGTAATAATATTTACTAATAGTAGAAATAGCTAACTTCTTAATAGTAACTATCTTCTCAATATTAGTAATTAATATTGTAGCTATAATATTCTTGGGGATACTTAATTCTAGTATATTAAGTAATTGAGATATAGGGAAATTAGATAACAATTCTTAATAACTAGGAAATGTAGTAAAATTGTTTTTAATACAAATATAAAGTAAATAAAACTTAATTGTAAATTACTAATAAGTAGAAAGTAATATATTAGAAAGATATAGATAAGCTATATTACTAGTTTACTTATATATCTTATATATAAAGTATATTTTAATAAACTAAGTAACTGGAATATTAAAGTATATTAATTAAACTTAAAGTATTACAGAATGCTATAGAAAGCTTAAGATTCCAGTGGACTTTATAGAGATTCTCTACCAGAAATCCTCAGGAAATTACCAGAATTTCCCAGGGACTTTCCCTAGAGTTTCTCTGGAACTTCCTATTAAGATTACCAGAATTTCCTATAGAATCTCTCTAGAATTTGTCCAGAATTTGCTGGTAGATTTCCAGAGGATTTCCTAATAAGATACCTTAGGAATTTAGATAGATTCCTTCTAGAAAATAGAAGAATTATTAGCTTTTATACTATTATTTTATTAGCATTGAAATATAATTCTTAATAATATAACTTATCTTTTAGAATTAGGATTTTACTTTATCTTGCAAATAACTCAATAATATAGCTAGAGAATATTAAATTAATAATGAATCTTTAATATTAGAAACTAATTAAGATATCTTTTATTTTCTGGATAGTTATATTACTAAGTTAATATAGAAGGTAGTACATAGTAGGTAACGTTAATATTATAATTACTTAATTAGTATAATCTGTATTTCTATTATAGTTATTTTAAGTAAATTCAATAATTTCAGTATATAATATAAATTTGCCTTTATTTTAAGAATACTTATTATAATATAACGTTAAGCTATTAAATTTAATATTGAAAGTTATTTAAAATTATTTTATACTATTTACTATAAATTAATTTCCAGATATATAGGTAAAATAAAAATGTATATTTAAGTTTTAGCTTTAATAGCTTATTGATAAGGATTTTAATTATAATAATATGAGAAACAAATTAACATCTGGAAAAACCTTTTTTACTATAGATAATGAATCTTGTAATTCCTGGAAGTAATTATTAATTTAAACATTCTATCTAAATTCTTACTTTAGTAAATTATTATTGAGCTTTAGGCTAGAAGCTAGAGAAATTAGATTCTCTAAGAGAATGGAGATTTATAAAGATTTCCAACTAAACTTCAGAAGTTTAAGTCAAGCTTTTTTATCTTAATTTCCATTTAGTGAAATAACTTTACCTTCTAATTTAATAGTTAAATTTTTCTAATCTAAGGAATTTAGATTACCTTTTCCTTCATCTAAATTACTAAAGGTAAGTATACTTATACTTATATATATAGAAGTAACCTTTAAAGTATTCTAACTAATAGTTAAATTAGAAATGGAAATTCATTTTTATTTTTATAATAAGGAGGGAAATCTTATAATATCTCTAGATAATTACTACTAAATTATACTGAGTATTATAAAGTATTCAGAATTCTATATAAATCCTTCTAACTTAAGAGAATTATCTTTATAGACTTTATATCTATAAATTTAATAGTAAACTAAAAGTATAATTCCAAAGAATATATAGCTACTATCTAAATTACCTCTTAATTAACTTTCTAAGTAACCTTCTAATTTACCTTCTAATTTACCTTCTAATTTTCCTTCGAATTTACCTTCTAATTTACCTTCTAATTTACCTTCTAATTTACCTTCTATTTTACCTTCTACTTTACCTTCTAATTTACCTTCTAATTTACCTTCTAATTTACTATCTAGTTTACTATCTAATTTACCTTTAAATCTAAGTGATAATTGGAAGTTAATACTTACTCTATATTAAATATAGGGAATACCCTAGTTTGAAAAACCTAATAGTCCATTATTAGCATTACCTCTAGAACTATTATTACTAGCTTCAGTGAAGGATAAAAGTAATTTAGAAATTAACTTACTCGATATAAATCTTAGGAAACTGTTATGGAATCATAAACTTAAACTAGAGGAAATTGGATTTTTTAATTCTCCTAATAGAAATAATATTTCCAGAGAATTTTATATAGAAGATCTCAAGAAAATATATATAGATATAGAATAATTTATTAAAGCTGTAAAACTCTATATAAATTACTTTAGTTATCACTACTAAGTATTTATTAAATATATGCTATAATATCTTTATGGAACCACCTATAGTTAGTATATAATAGATTTTAGTAATGAATGTTAGATTTATTCTAATATCTAGGAGTATTCAGAATACTTTGTCTTTATTAATTCTTATGGAAGTTATGGATATTATACTACTATTCTTATATAAATAAATTATATAAAAAACGCTCTTTAGATATATATAACGTTTGTCATTTTACTTTCAGTGGTTTATAAGTAAAAGTAATAACTATATAAAGAGTTTACTGGTTTACTTCAGATTATTTATACTATAATATATATACTGCAGTTATAATACTCTGTATGCTATAATAAATACTGTAGTATATGCTATATTATAGTTTATATGCTATAGCTACAGCCGGAGGTCCGCCGGAAATCCGCCGGATGTCCGCCGGAGGTCCACTGGAGATTCCCTACGGCAACAGCTGGAGGTTCAGAATACCTCTTCTATAAAGACCCCTCTGTATCTCTATAAACAACAGTTAGAATTAATTAATAATACTATCAATAAAATTACCAAGCATTCCTCTATTTTACCACTATTCTTATAACCCTTTTCATAAAGCCTTCACATTAAGACAATTACTTTTATCCAATAATATTTCTTCTAAAATATAGATTATTTGCTATAATTGTTTTCCTACCTATTCGAACAGATTATAAGCCCAGCTTTCTTTAACTTAAAGATTCTTTATTTTATTATTTTAAAGTTTATTCTTTCTATTTGTATATAATAATAAACATTCTACAGAAATTCCTATCTTTATTCAATTTTATAAAACACTAACTATATTTATTTTTATCTTAACTTTAAACTTTAAACAATTTTATAATAAAGAAAAGAATAAAAGTTAACTTTATTTAACTTAAAAGATAAGGAATTATATTAAGATTTAGATCTCTAATTTTGAGATTTACTTCTTAAGTTATAGTTTAATCTTAAACAGAAAAAAAGAGAATTGAAATTTCTGATTCTTAGTTTATTCTATATATTATATCTCTATCTTTTTAAGAATCTAGATATCTAATATTTAAATAATTCTATAAAGTATATCTTTATCTTTTTAGAAAATACTATACGTTTTATACCATACTATAGGATTTACTATTTTATACAGTTTTGTCTTTAGATTCTTTATTTATGTTTTAGTAGTTGATTCTACTTAAATTATTAATTATAGATAATATTAGAAAGATTACCATTCTAAGGTTAGTAAAAAGTAATAATTATAAGGTTTATTGTATTTACATTAAAGCTTTACTTATAAGTAAAAATATCTTTACAGATATAATCTCTCCTATTACTTTATTTAATAAGAATAGAAATAAAAAAGCTTTACATTATGTATAATTATACTATAAAGATAGTTTTTTAATAGTAGTTAAACATAATAACGACATTTCTTAAATATTTAAACATTTAAAAGAACTTTACAAGCCCTTGGAATTTACTAATAAATTCTTAACTTGCAAAAGGTCTTTTAATACTACTTTAAGTGATTTTAGTAGTATAGAAGAATTTCCGAATAAGATAAAAGAATGAGTAGATAGTTTATTCTATAATAAACTGGAATCACCTACATAGATAGTCATAATTTATATCTTAAATAGTCTAGATTTTAATTCTAAAGATTTTATTACTTCTGTAATTTAAAGCCTTAGGTTTAATAAAGAGGATTATATTTTAGACGTTGTATTCTCTAATTTATTAAGTAAATCTAAAAGAAGAAATATTAATAATTCAGTTAATTATATTATTTAGGAAAAGAAGAATTTTAAAGTTACCAAAAACAATAAAAAAAAGAATTTTGTTACAAAAATTGTAAGAAGAATAATTATACCAAAGTAAATTATATCTACCTTCACTTAAAGAAAACTTTAAGTTAATAGAGGAATATACCAGCAAAAGATAATGTTAAGAATAAGAAAAGAATTGGAAATTAAATATTTGGAAATAGTTAATATTACCACTAAAGAAAACGGAAGAATTAAGGAAGTATAAGAAGAGAAAGAAGAATCTTAAATATCTAAAGGATTTCTCAAAACCGAAGAATTTATATCCAAAGATATAGATATTAATATTTTTTCTGGAGAAGAAAATTAGCTTTTTAAAGATATAAAGAAAATCTAAAAATCCGCAAAAAAGCAGAATAATAATAACAAGATTCTAGGCTTTTTAATAACTTAATAATAATCTGGAGTTTCTAGTAATAAGGTTGAAAAAAGAATTATAAACATATTAGTGTTTACTTAAATACTGCGGCTAAAGTTTCTATAATAAAAAATAAATTTATTTTATTTAATATAAACCCAGTTATAAAACAAATTAAGTGGGGAAATACTATATATTATATAGTAAAAACTGTAGGAGATTTAAAGGTTCTTCTTAAAAACCAAGCTTTTATATCAAAAGAAGTTTATTATATTCCAAAATTAGGAGTTGAATACTTTCTTAAATAAGGTTTAATTTAATAGATATTATATTAATATTCTGGAAAGAATCTATACTTTATAATATAAAAAATAACATTACTTTATTAGTAGAATTTTAAACAAATAACTTATATAAATATTATATTTTTATTTTATAAAATAATATTATTCTTTTTATTATTATATTAGAGAATATTTAGCTTTTATATAATTATTAAGATTATACTAATATAGAAGCTATAAATAGTTTTAAAGATAATATATTAAATTTATCTTATAATATAAATAAGATAGATATTTTTTCTATTTATAAAGTGTGAGAATATAGTGGAGGCTTCTGGTAGGGGCTTTTTTATATTGTATAGAGGGTTTGTGAGGAAGTAAAATAGCTTATATTTTTATGGTTGAAATGCGGGATATGTAAGGTATTTAAATTCTTAAAATGTGGTTTTTAGGTTATAGCTTGTAGCTTAGTTATATAGCTTATATAGCTATATATTTTATTATATACCTCCCTAGGTGTAAAGGTTACCTTACGTCTGAATGAAGGTATTCCTAGTAGTTTATCTAAATATAAAAGTGTTTGAATAACTGTTTTTAGAGTGAAAGTAATAGGATATTAAGCTATAGGTGAGGAAAGCTTCAAGCTAAAGTGAGGGTAATAAAGCTTTTAAGCTCTCCAGCGTTCATATAAAAGTAATAATTCTAAATAGCCTCCACTATTTGAAAATAGCCTCCTCCGGCTTTTTTGAATACTCTGAAAGGTAGAGGGATTCTGGATATAGCTTTTAAGTATCTTTAGTGCTCTTAATATTACTGCTTTCTTATTTGTTATTTAGAGATATATAGCTACTTAAGATCTAAGTGTATAAAATATAGGCTTAAGAGTGTATTATATAAAATATAGCTTTCTAAGCTGAATAAGATTGCTAGAGATACTCTCTTTAGAGTAGCTTCTATTTACTATAATTTTTATATTCTATATATTCTATCCTACTGATAGTAATAGGAATATTATTCTGGGTGTTTAATCCTAATAGGGTTAAAATTCTATTAGGTATTTATAATATTTTATATATAAAGTTTATTCTTATAATAACTTAGAAGGTATATTTAAATATTAACTACTTATTAAAGCTATTATAAAAAGGAAGGATCTTTAAACTTTTTCTAGATTATTAAGATAGTTATTTTTAAGGTTAGTATTTTAACTGTTTTAGGTATATAGCCTAAATAATATTATTTTAAATATTAACTTTACTCTATAGTTTAGCTTTATTGAGGCTTCTTATCTAGGTTTTTTAGCTTTCTCTATCTCTCTAGATATATTAAATATTTAAGATATAAAGTATATCTGAAAAGAGGTTTATTAGATATAACTACTATAGGCTAAATTTATTAATATTATTAAAGGAATATTCTTTTATAAGTAGCTGATCTAAGTGTAATAGAGGCAGAGAGGTAAAAAGTGGAGTGAAGTTAAAAGAGGGAGAGGTTACTAGTTGAAAATAATATAGTAAGGGTATCTGAAAAGTATCCTTAAGAGGTTAACTGTAATGTTAAAAGATAATATAGGGGCGTCTTGAGATAGGTAATATTATATATATATTAAAAAGAAGGATTAAATAGAGGTTCTTATAAGTATAGGCTGTATGTAAATTAACGATAAAAGAGGGTAGAGGTTATTAAAAGCGTCTGAAAACACTATAAACTAAGCTAGACTGAGCTTATAACTGTGAGAATATAGTGGAGGCCTCTAGTAGGGGCTTTTTTGTACTATATGGAGGGTTTGTGAGGAAGCAAAATAGTTTGTATTCTTATAGCTGAAATGCGGGATATGCGGGGTATTTAAACCCTTGAAATATGGTCTTTGGGCTGTGGCCCGTGGCCCAGTTACGTGGCCTACGTGGCTACAGCCTAAAGACCACGTTTCAAGGGTTTAAATACCCCGCATATCCCAAAAGGAAGCTTTATTAATAATAATAATAAAATAAATATAACAGAAACTTAAAAACTATAATATTTAAATTATATTCATTCAGTTTTATATACGTTTATAATTTTATTAATTTATAATAGATATAATATATTTATTCTATTTATAGATAAATCTACTAGGTTTACTTAGGGATTCTTATTGAAATTAAAATCTGCTAAAGAAGTTTCAAAAATCTTTCTTCAATTTAAAGAGTTAGTAAATAATAATAATAGTAAAAGCAAAATAGAAGACTTAAATACAAATAGTAGTAATACATTTACTAATAAAAGAATAAACAATATATATTCTTATTTTGGTATTATTCATAATATTAAACTGCCGTATACTTATAAACCTAATAGTTTAGTTAAAAGAGTAATTAGAACTATAGTAAATAAAATTAGAACTTTAATTTATTATTTAAATTTACCTTATTATTTATAGGGGGGTACTTCAATAGCTTCTATTTATATATTGAATAGAACTTCTTATACTTTTATAAACTTTATATTATCCTATAAGTTAAAGAATAAACCAAAGTTTAATATAGATAATATTAAGATTTGGGGAAGTTTCTTTTATTTTAAATATAAACATCCTAATACTAAGGAATTAGATATGAAAGCTTATTAAGAAGCTATTATAGCTTACGGAAATAATATTTATAGAATTTGGAATTTTAAGAAAAGAAGATCTATTTAGTTAAGAAATATAGAAATTCTAGAAAATACGTTTTATACTTTAGAAAAACAGTTACCTTCATCTCTTTATTTAGAAAAGGATTCTGATAATAACAGATTTAGTTAACCTAATATTAATCTTAATTTAAACTCAGATAATTTCATTTCTTCTAGTATAAATCTAAATACTGAAAATAATAATAATATCCTTTTATTAAATCTGAATACTGAAGCTAAGATAATTATAGACATAAATTCGAAAGTAAGTCTATAAAATATAAATAATAGTTTATCTGAAAGAAATAAACTATTAGATATAAATACAGAAAGAAATAATATTTAGAGAAACTCTAACCTATTTATTAATTTACCTACTCTCATAGAAAAAGCTAAAAAAGACTATAAAAACTATAAAGAGAGCGCCCTCTTTACTATTTCAGATTATTCTAATTTAAATAGTTATATAAAATTATATACAAATACTAATAAAAGTAATAAAGCTTCTTTGTATTTGATTACCAAATAGGGTTAAAAAAAACCTACATTTTTTATTTTAGTATTTAAGTTATCTGAATATAGAAATTAGATTCTAGTTATAATAAAAGAAAGAAATTAATAAAAACTATAAATAGTTAGAAAGTTATATCTGTCGGTTACACTATACTGTAGGGTATATAGTAACTATACGCACTTTTATATATATAGCAGTATACCCTCTGTAGCATACTAGCTATAGATACATAGTATCCAGCGCCAGCTGTACCCTAATAACGTAGTAATTAGTAAGTAATTACTATACTATAGATCTAGAGCTTTATATAACGCTATATACTATATAATATAGTAATAATAATTACTGAAAACTAGAATACTAGTTTATATCTATATAACGAAATTATATATAGTATATAATAACCCTAACAATTAAACTAATACTAATTAGTAGTTAACCTAACTATTATATTACTATACTATAGATCAGTAGGGCTTCTTATACTAGAAGAAGTAATTGCGAAAAACTATTTTTAAGGTTTATATAAGGTGAAAGATTATGGAATTTATTATTTAGATATCTTAGATCCTTCCCACTTTAAACCTCACTAGAAGCCTCTAAACCAGTATATGAATATCTTAAGGGGGTTACTATTAGGATACTTATAGATTTAATTTTAACTAAGTTAAGATACTTCCTGTAACTATACTGAGAATTTTAAATATATATTCTTATTATTACTAACTAGAGTATATTTAGTAAATATAATAACTTTTTTAAGTCTCACTAGATTATTTTTTAATACTTAAGATTTATAGTATCTTTAGCTTTAAACTCTCGAGAGACTTATATAGTCTCTTGAAAACTCTTTCCCTATTCCTCACCCTATAGATCTAGAAATATTAACAATTCTCTCTTACTTTATAACTCTCTTACCTTTATAATAATATCTAAATTAACTCTTATAGGTAAAATATCTACTTTAGGTATCTTTATATCTATAATAACTTTACTTTTAGGTATCTCTATACCTATAAAGTTCTATTAATATCTTAATCTAATCTACTTTAGTTAAATCCTTAATATTAACTATAAGAATACTATAAATAAGAACTTTATAATAATCTCTATATATATAGTTTACCAGGCAGCTTTTTATATCCACTTAAGTCTCTATGGCTTAAAACCTTTCAAGATATTTAAAAGTAACCTTAAGAAGTAGCCTATTAAAATTTAGTAACTAGTTAGTTTCTATATTAATTACTAATTTAGAGACTACCTTATAGTCTATAGTATTAAGGATAATATAAGTAGTAACTAAATCTATATAATTTTATACTAACTTATCCAGTAAGAGCAGTTTATATTATAAACCTATAAAGAGATCAATATTGTTAATAAATGGAAGTGGGGCCATTAGAACTAACCTTAAGAAGTATCCTAAATAGCTTAATAACTTAATAATAGTAAACTTAGACTTTATACTACTTCTTTATAATATCTAACTAAAAATTAAAAATACTACACTAGTAACACTCTTACTACAGACAGTTAAAGAGAGATATCTACCGCTAAATTAGCTAGCTTATATATATATAATCTAAAGTAAGAAACCTCTAGTATAACTATTAGTCTCACTAGTATCCTATTCCTCTATCTTAAAGCCTCTTTGATATTAAGAGGACCATTAAAACTATAGCTGAAACTAACTTAGATATTATAAATATCCTCTATATATTACTATAACTACCCCTTTTAATAATATATCTACTAAATATAATATAGACCTTACTAAATGACATAATAAAAATATAAAATATAGTAGAGGCCTCTATAATATTCCTAAGTTAAAAATCTATATTATTTATAATTACTATTTTAAACTTAATATTCTATAGTATATATAGATAAGACTATTTTCAATTATACTTAAAAATAATACTTTTAAGTTTTATTTTAACTACTTAAGTAACTTAACTATTGACTTTATACTTAATAAAATAGTCTAATAGGTTAAGAATTACTTTAAGAATAATAAGAATTAACAGCTTTACCTATCCAACTAGCAAAATACTACTTTTTAAAATATTATTACTAAAAAGTCTAACAAAAGTAAAAAGAAGGCTCTTAAGCTTCTAATCTTAAAGTTTACATATATCTAAAAGGTTTTCCCTACTAATATTTAAATAGATAATATCCTCTACCTCTAGCTTATAAGTATATATTATAATATAACAGAATACTAATTAGCTTTTTTTAGCTTTATAGTAACCTTCCAGAGTCTCTATAATTTGTTATAACTTACTATAAGTAATATTATATTAATCTAAAGAGTGTAATATATATAAGATAAAAGAGATAACTGCTAGAGGGTAGCTAGAAGCTAACTTTAAACTAATTATATATATAACTTACCTTAAAGTAATTCTTAAAATTATAGCTATATCTATATATATATATAACCTTACACTCCAGATAGCTATTATCCACTTCTAATATCTATATATAGCTATACTAATTAAAAATACTATATATATAGTAAATTTAGTTATTAATCTATAAAATATACTTTCAAGGAGAAATATATCTTATTTAATAGATATCAGTTAACTATTAGCCCTAAGATATACTTTATAGTAGTATACTACACCTTCCTTATAAACTATAAAGATATTAACAGCCTTAGTAATAATAACCTTAAGACTCTACTAATTGTTAATACTGAGAATAATATTATTATATAATACTAAATAGAAATTAACCTTCAAGAGAATATCTCTACTAAAGATACCCTAAAGTTATTTTTTATATTATTTTATAGTAAGAAACCTATTCAGCTAAATAGAAGTAAAATCACTAGAATTCTCTAAAATTAGATAATAATCTATATTCTCACTAAGAATATTACTACTAATAATAAACTTACAGACAATATTACTACCTCTATATATATCTTTATACTTAAGGACTACTACTTAAATATAGTATTTTAAGGTATTTTACCTAACTTAGATACTACTAACTTCTTAACTATTAGATACTTCTAATTTACTATATTAAAATAGTTAATTATTTCCTCTATTACCTTCTTACCTCTATAAAGTAAATTAGTTATAATATACTTTAGAGAACCTACCTTTATGATAATATTTAGAGTAGTAAATATATTTATATTACTTAATATTATTATATTTTATATTATCTTATATAATATATCTTTTCTCCTCTACCTTATAAATATAAATTACCTTAATATTATATTTAATAATATCTATAATAAACTCTACTTCTATTGAACGTAGTAGTTTAACGTCTGGCTGGTATTTACTATTTTGGTAAATATAGTAGGTTTGAATCCTGCAACAGGTAACTATAACTAGTAGTTATAATATACCTTCCGGTTATAAGACTAAGTATAGTAACTACTATTAGCTGGAAGTATCTACTAATAGCTATTAGCAGCTGGTAACTATTAATAGCTAATAATAAGTATAACTAGCTGGCAGTAGGTATTATATAATAATTAATTACGATTCTTAAAAAAGTAACTATAATAGATAAGCTTATACTTTCCCTTTATAATATATACCTTCTCTATTTATTAGCTATTATATTAACTAACTATACTTACCACTTAAGGTTTCCTCTATTTAAATAGTTCCTTAGCTTCAGCTTATCCATAGAGTTTATAAGGTAAAAGCTAACTGTGAGATATACTTACCTAAATGGAACTCTAAGATGTATGTAATTTAGCAATAAATCAGAGACCTTTAATATAATTACTAGTAATAATAAACTCTACTAAAATAAAGAAATATATTTATTGTTTAAAAATAGGAATATCTATAAAGACTTCTTAATAAAGAGAGAATAACTATTTCTATATATCTCACAGCGATAGAAATATAGAAACCCTACTACTATTTTAGACACTCAGCTATAGTATACCTCTAAAATATTTTCAATAAAGTAGAATATTTAGTTAAATAGTATACTTTTAAGACTCTTAAGAGATACTACTATTACTACTAAATATATAATACCTCCTCCTCCTATTTTTAATTTACTATTTAAAGTGATATCAACTTTAACTTTAAGGTTATTATTAATATTATCTATATTAATAACCATAAAATACTTTAAATTATTAATACTATTATAGTATTTAATACTACTTAATGTTTACCTAATATCTTAGCGAAGGCAATATAGAAAACCCTTAAGGTATATTAGATTAATATATACTAAAGCTCTCCTAATTTCATTACTATTAATACAGATATAACTTTTCAATCTAAAGACTTCAGATTAAAAGTAAAAACTATAGAATTAATAGTTTATATTATATCTATTAAGATATATAATAACATTAGCAAAGTAAAATATTATTATATACTTCTCTACTATATATATAAGATTTATTATATAAAGCTTCCTATAGCTACTTAAGAAATATTCTTTTAGGTAATATATAAAATAATTAATAATATTACTAACTTAAATAACTTTATATTTATACTACTTATTTTTAGAGTATTTAGTTACTTTTACTCTATACCTATAGTAGTATCTAAGCTCTTTACCTTATATATAGTTCTAACTGTAAACTTTACCTAGTAACAGTATTTATACTAATACTAGCTTACAACTAGTTTAAACAGTAATAAAATTACCTTTTATTATAGATAATTATACCTCCAGTTATAATATTTTATTCTATAGTGGAGAAAGACCTTATAGTAATAATCTATATAGTAAGAGCCTCAGTAAGGCTAAGGCTTAATATATATAGCTCAAAGTAACTACTAAGGTTATAAGGTTAAGAATCTTTATAAACCTCTTAAAGATAGGATAAAATAGAAAGCTGAAAGATAAGTATTCTATAATCTATTACTCTTCTGTATCTATATCTATATAATAAAATTAAAATTCCCCTTAAATCTATATAGCTACTTATAACTAGAGGAATATAATAGCGGGAATTATATATTCTATTATAACCTCTATAACTAAAGATATTAATATCTCTTAGAGAGCCTAAGTAATATTATAAATACTAATATCAATAGGTAAACTCTAGAAATTCAGAAGGAAATTATCTAGCTATCCTGTAATATACTATATTAAGCTAATAACATTAGAGCCTAGTTATCAATTAGATAGTATTTTAATATTAATATACTATACTAGTTACTAGATACTTTAAAATATTATAATAAAATAATTAATAAAGTTTTAAATACTATATAACTATATTAAATATATCTATTTAGTTACTTTTACTCTATACCTATAGTGGTTTCTAAGCTCTTCACCCTATATATAGTTCTAACTGTAAAATATACCCAGCAACAGCATTCATGCTAATGCTGGCTCACAACTAGTTTAAACGGTAATAAAATTACCTATTATCGTGGATAATTATACCTCTAGTTATAACATTTAACCCTATAGCAGAGGAAGACCTTATAGTAATAATCTGTATAGTGAGAGCCTCAGTGAGGCTAGAGTTTAACGTATGTAGCTAAAAGTAACTACTAAGGTTATAGGGTTGAGAACTTTTGTGAACCTCTTAAAGATAGGATAAAACAAAAAGCTGAAAGCTAAATATTCTATAATCTATCACTCTTCTATATCTAAACTATCCTTAATGCTATCTTTATAATAGAACTGAAATTCCCCTTAAATCTATATAGCTACCTGCAACCAGAGTAATATAATAATAGATCCTAAATATTCTTTTATAACTTCTATAATAGGGAGTATTAATATCTCCTAAAGAGTCTAAGTAATATTATAAATACTAATATTAACAGGCAGACTCCAGATATTCAGAAGGAAATCATCCAGCTATCCTATAATCTACTATACTAAACTAATAATTTCAGAGACTAGTTATTAATCAGAGAGTATCCTAATATTAATATACTATATAAGTTACTAGATACTTTAGAGTATTATAATATTATAATTATTAGGGTTTTAGATACTATATAGCTATACTAAAAATATCTATATTTATATTAATATTATTTATATATTAACTATACTTAATTAATATATTAAGATTATTTACTAATAAGAGTAGGCTAAATCCCACTATACTTATATAAAGATTATAAGTTAGCTTATATCAGTAGTAGAGAACTTTTATATTAATAGCAGAAAACTTTTATGTTAGGAGCGTGAAATTTCATCTTAGAGGTAAGTAAGATATAGTCTAGAGGATATTAAGGTTGCGGATATAGAGGTTATAATAAGTGTTCAAATAGAGTAGCTATAGTTAGCAGTAATTAAATCTCTCAAGATATTTAAATTATATATAGATAGCGTGAGGGCGTGAGGGCGTAAAGGCGTGAGGTTAATATGGAAGGAGTTATTAGTTATTTATTATCGAAAAAGTTAACGCAGGACGGGTATGCTAGCTATAGCCGCGAGGGGTTCAGGCCTGAATTAACTTAAGGCTGGCTGCAGCAGTTAGCAGGGGGGTGGGAGGGCTAAAGTCATACTTCAGGGGGCAACATATCCACTAATAGTCGCAATAGAGAGCAAGCCATCAGCCCCTCCCTTAAATATATCTATATTTATATTATTATTATTTATATATTAGCTGTATTTAATTAAAATATTAAGATTATTTACTAATAAGAGCAGGCTAAGTTCTACTATACTTATATAAAGATTATAAGTTAGCTTATATTAGTAGCAGAAAACTTTCATTTTAATAGCAGAACACTTTTATATTAGGGATATAAAGCTTTATCTGGAGGGTGAGGATAGTAAGGTTACAGATATTAAGATTATAATAAGTATTTAAATAGAGTAGCTATAGTTAGTAGTAATTAAATCTCTCAAGATATTTAAATTATATATAGTATAAGGATATAAGGGTGTAAGGATATAAGGTTAATACAGAAGGAGTTATTAGTTATTAATTATCTGTAAAAAGGTTAATATAGAGTGAGTATACTAGCTACTATAGCTGCGAGAGGTTTAAGCTTAAATTAACTTAGGGCTGGCTATAGTAGTTAGTAGGGAAGTAGAAGGGCTGAAATTGTACTTCAGGGGGTAATATATTCAATAATAGTCGCAATAGAAAGCAAGCTATCAGCCTCTTCCTTCTTTTTAGAGTATATTCATATCTTATAGAAAGTTTAGCTTCCTCTATAGATATTATTACCTAAGCTTAAGCTATATATAAAACTATAGAGAAGGTTTACTATAAGTATACTAAATATACTATTATTATCACTTTAGTAATATACAATAACCTTAATATTTCTTATATAATAACCCTTCTACTCTAGACTTTTATATATATATAGTGAGAGAAAAAAAGCTAGTAAAGACTATATTCTCTTATTACTACCTATAGTGAAGTTTATATTCTTAAGCTACCTTATAGCCCTTAAGGGTTTTAATTAATAGCTGTAAAATAATATTTTAAAAGTAATAAATAAGAAATTAATAATAGTATAATAGTACTTATAACTTTATAAAAGTTAGTATTTATAACTTTATATACTAATCTCCAGTTAAACTAAGAATCTCTAAGTAGCCTAACAGTAAATAGAAACTTATAATTCTATATAGCTACTCTAATTTCATTTATAGCTATCTTTGAAACTCTCAATTTATAACTAACACTTTATATTATCTCTATTTTAAGAGATAATAAGACTCTCCCCCCTCAAGTCGTTAGTAATATACTACTTCCACCTTAAATGCTTCACACTAAATTAATATCTTTAAACTTTATAACTTATAAGTATATAGTTAGTTTACTACCTCTAAAGCTTATCTAAGAATTTTATCTTATAGTATATTTTATAGCTAAGAAGTAGTTAGATTTAGTATTTTTATTTACCTTCTATATAAAGAATATAATTATAATATTTAGTTTACTATTTAAGAAGTTAGTTAAAAAGGAGGTTAAGAGTATTATTAATAAGAATATTATAAAGGTTATTTAATATGATTCTATCTTCTATGAGAATTATAAATATTTTAAGTTTTATATTATTAATAAAATTAAGAATAAGAATACTAATAAGATATATAAGAAGTTGAAACTTATAGTTTAAAGCTTTAGAGACTATAGTAAGCTTATGATTTTAATATAATTACTAATAATTTAATAGAGTAACTAATAATAAATTTTAGCTATAAGTTTAACTCTCCTTAAGTATAAGACTATAATAATATAGCTTCGCAATATTACTTAAGCTTATATTTAAGCTAAAATAAAGTTTATAAGGTATATTTTAGGTAAATTATTATTATATCTTAAAAAATAGTACTATCTAAACTTTATAAAAGTTATTATTAAGTTACTTTATAATCTTACTGAAACTCAAAGTTCCTAGTAGGTAACTTACTTTATATATTATAAAGAGAAGTTATAAATAAAAACTTTAATATATAACTTGTACTTCCTTATCTTATATACTTAAAATAATATCTTTAGCTTTATTAGTATATAAACTAATACTATCCTTAGTTTTTCTAATATAATATTCTCTTACTAAGAGAATAAGAAGCTTAAAAAACCTTATTTAAGGTGAAGCTAAAGATTATATTTTTAGAGACTATACTTCTTACATTTAATAGAGGTATTTTATTACTCTATAGTAATTATCTTTATTTATACTAACAATACTAAAAGTAAAAACTAGCTTATATTAATATATATATTATACCTAAAGTATTTAAGAAAATATATATTAAATATTATATATATAAAGTATATCTTACTTCTATAAACTAACTAGAGGTTTTATTTAACTTCTTCTATATAGAATAAATATAATAACCTTGAAGTAATAATACTGCTACACTTTATAAATAACTTAAGTGGTAAATAGAGTATCTTAACTGAGGCTTTAACTTTATACTACTTAACTTCTCTAAAGTATATTTTTATATTTTTATTAATAGCTTTTTTACTAATAATACTAACCTCTTATCTTAACTGGAATTTATGATAATGTTAAGCTAAGAGACTGTAACTAATAATAGCTAGTTTAACCTCTATAGTTACTTTATATATTACTTATCTACTAAAAGTAAAAAAGTTACTAGAAGTATACTTACTTTAGAGATTTATACTATAGTAGCTAATATAGACTTTATTTATATTATAATTATATTACTTAAGAAGATCCCTAAATACTAAAACCTTCCTTAAATTCTAACTATTATATATACTAACTTATACTTACTTTATAAATACTTTATAAAACTTAATATTACTAAAGGGAAGTATCTAATAATTAATATTATAACATTAAGGTAGTTATATAAACACTATAAGCTCTATAAGATATAGTAAATTAATAGAGATAATAATATTACTAATAGCTTTATAAAAAGCATTCCAAACTATACCTTTAAGAGATTTATTAACTTAAATTATATAACTATCTAAATAGAGAAATAGGTAACCTAAGTAGAGTAGATAAATAGACATTCAGACGTTATTCAGGTAACAGAATATAGATTACAGAAAATATTATTTTTTATATTAATAGATACGTATCAGGATACATAATAGAAAGAAAAATTACTAATATTAATTATACTATACTATAGAGTATATAGTAACTATATATACTATTATATATATAGTAGTATACTCTCTATAACCTACTAGCTATAGATATTTATTATCTAGTGCCAGCTATAACTTAGTAGTATAGTGATTAGTAAGTAATTACTATACTATAAATCTAGAGCCTTACATAACGCTATACGCTATATAACGTAGTAATAATAATAACTGAAAACCAGAACACCAGTTTGCATCCGTATAACGAGATTATATACAGTATATAATAACTCTAACGATTAAACTAATAATATCTTTATCTACTATTAAGATACAATATATTAATATACTAAATAATAAATAGGTATATAAACTAAAAGTAAATAATTCAATAAAAGAAGTTATATATAAAGCTAGATATGTAGCTTAAAGTTATAATTAATATTTAGATATTAATTATTTAGAAACTTGTAGTATTATTTATAAGCCTGAAAGTTGGAGATATATTATTATTCTATCTATTTATATAGGTTATATTTGAATTAGATATAATGTAGCAAAAGCTTTGATATATACTGATGTTAATAAATCTGTATGTATATATACTAACTGGCTCTTATTTTAATATATAAATAATTTTCTAGAATTAATTTTAAATCGAAATATATATATGTATAAAAATAATAGAAACTATACCTTTATCTATCTGTTAAATAAAGCTTTGTATAGTTTAAAATAGAGTTTAAGACTTTAGTATAATTACTTAAAATATATTCTTTATTTAATAGGATTTATTATTTCTCCTTATAATAAAGCTGTTTTTATACTAAATAATAATATCTATATAGCTATTTTAGTTTAGTATATAGATAATATGTTACTGGCAGCAAATGACTAGAAGACAGCTAATTATATTTATGTCTCTTTAAATAGTAAAATAAAAATATAAAGTTTAGGAGAACCTTCTATCTTCTTTAGTTATAATCTATCTATAAACCGAAAGGAAGAAATAGTTACTGTTAACTAAAATAAATATACTGAAAATGTAATTAAGAAATATAATAAGGAAACTGTTTATAAATTTAAAACTCCTATAAACGATAATCTTGGATTACTTCCTGATAAGGAAAGAGCTTCCAAAACTGAAATATTAAATTTTCAAAACCAGATAGAAGCTTTATTATATTTAGCTTTAAAAATAAAACCTAATATTACTTTTGCAGTAATAGCCTATTTAAGGTTTATCTATAATCTGAATGAAGAATATTATGTAGCGTTTAATTATATATAGGGTTATTTAAATAATAATAAAGAATATAAATTTACTTATAACTATAAAGATACATCTTATATTAAGACTATTATAGAATATACTGATTCAAATTAGGTAAGACATCTAAATAATAGAAAATCTACTTTTACTTATATCTTTTATTTAGATAAACATAGTAATATTATAAGTTATTCTACTATAAAATACATAATATTAACTTTACTTACTTTTAAAATAGAATATATAACTTTATTAGACGCCTGTAAGGAAGCTGAATATTTATTGTATAATTATAACCTTATAAATTTAAAAGTAGGTTTATTAAAGGTTGGAAAGTCTAAGGCTTTTATAGATAATAAAGCAGCTAAAAAGCTAGCTGAAAATTCTAAATTTTATAAAAAAGCAAAATATATAAATATAAGATTTTACTATATAAGAAATCTTCTAAGAGATAAAAAGATATTACTATATTATATTAATATAGAAGATAATATTGAAGATATTCTTACTAAGCCTTTAGGTTTAGTTAAATCTAAGTATATTCTATCTATAAATTCAGACTAGAATGTTTAGATCAAAAGTTTTTCCTTTTTACCTTTATAGTTTTAGGTTTTCTGATTTATTTCTCTAATCTTTACTTATTACTTAGTTTTTGGAGTCTTTATATCATAACTAAGTTATATATTAGTAATATACCTTATGGGAGAAGATTAGATTTACTCTAATATTTAAGAATATTGTAAATATTTTATCTCTCTTAAATCTTATAGAATTTATAGATAATATTTAGTTACTTTTACTCTATACCTATAGTGGTATCTAAGCTCTTCACTGTATATATAATTCTAACTGTAAAATTTACCTACTAATAGTATTTATGCTAATATTAGCTTATAACTAGTTTAAATAGTAATAAAATTACCTATT
The DNA here is from genome assembly GCA_001693025.2 of Colletotrichum lindemuthianum. Classification (NCBI taxonomy): domain Eukaryota; kingdom Fungi; phylum Ascomycota; class Sordariomycetes; order Glomerellales; family Glomerellaceae; genus Colletotrichum; species Colletotrichum lindemuthianum. The sequence goes on from MASP02000338.1 coordinate 43,404, forward strand.
ATTATAGATAATTATACCCCCAGTTGTAATATTTAACCTTACAGTAGAGGAAAACCTTATAGTAATTATTAGTAAGAGCCTCAGTGAGGCTATATAGCTGAATGTAACTACTAAGGTCGTAAGGTTAAGAACCTTTGTAAACCTCTTAAAGATAGAATAAAATAAAAAGCCTGCAAAAGCTAAGCGTTTTATAATCTATTAATCTTCTATATTCTTTATAATAGAATCGAAATTCCCCTCAAATCTATATAGCTACTTATAACTAGGGAAATATAATCATAGATTCTAAATATTTTATTATAACCTTTATAACTGTAGGTATTAATATTTCCTTAAGAGCCTAAGTAATATTATAAGTACTAATATTAACAGACAGACTCTAGATATTCAGAAGAAAATCGTCCAGTTATCCCTGGAGAGTAAGGACGTTAAGGTTATAGATATCGAAGTTATAATAAGTCTTTAAATAGAGTAGCTATAGTTAGTAGTAATTAAATCTCTCGAGAAATTTCAATTATATATAGTATAAAGATATAAGAGCGTAAGGTTAATATAGAAGGAGTCTTTAGTTATCTATTATTAAAGAAGTTAATATAAAATAGGTATACTAGCTACTATAACTATAAGGGATTCAGGCTTAAATTAACTTAAGGTCAGCTATAGTAGTTAGTCGGGAAGTGGGAGGGCTAAAGTTATACTTCAGGGGATAATATATCTACTAATAGTTATTAAACTAGTATGGAAGACTAGTAAATAGGTTAAGGGAATTTAATACTCAATAAATTACTAAAGAATAGGGAATTCAGAATAATATCTGAAAATAGTACTATTATTGGTAGAAATAGTAATAAAGATAGGAAGTTCTGATTCCACTGAAAGTGGGTGGAAACTTCTAGATATATCTATTAAAATAGAGTTTGTTTTCAGAAAGGTTAACTTCACGTATAATAGATAAACAGAAGCCGTTTTGCATACAGGCTACTATATGATCTATTTATCAAATTTTCTGATATTAAATTTTAACCAATTCAGAGTATAATTAATTAATATTATATAACCTTAACTCTAATAATTAATTTACTAACACTAATAGAAAATATAAAGTTATAAGAGTAAAGTAGAATACTTAACCCTTATTTACTTAATATAGGGTATTTAAAATGAAAAGAGTAATAGTAAAATAACTATAACTCTAATATCCCCCCGTAAGGTATATAAGATAAATATCTTTTATAGCTTAAAAAAGGTAGTAAAAAAGTAAAAACTCTAAACACTATATAGGACAAATAGAGAAAGTAAAAAGTCTAAAGAATTAAAATTATAAAAGATATAAAGGAAAAAACTTTAAAAAGAAAGAAAATCTGAAAAACCTAAAACCTTATATAGGTAAAGAAGGAAAAGATTACTTTTTAGAAAATAGATAATTAGTATTATTTTCTTCATAAGAGTAGAATATTACTTTTTAAATTATTCTGTAAAGTCCTCTTAATAATATTATTAAATTTAACTTAACTTAAAGGTTTCATTCAAATTAGTAATATTATTATTTATATTAATATAATAGAGATTTATCTTATTATCTCTAATGAGATCTTTAATATAATAATAATAAATATTGATATACTTAGCTTTTATATGGAATTTAGAATTTTCAGTAAGTTTTTTAGCTAATTAATTATTGATAAAGATAATAGGCTTATTAATAGCTCTAAATTCGAAAGACGTATTAATAAAACTATAGTTATTAAATAAGTAAATAGCTTCTTTAGTAGGATCTACTAAAGTTATATATTTAGCTTTATAAGTAGATGGAGCTACTGTTTTTTGCTTAATTAAACTATAGCTAATAATATTATATAAGTCTAGGTAAAATATATAAGCTGAAGTGGATTTTCTATTATTAATATCTCTTACTTAATCTAAGTCTGTAAACCTAAATAAATTAAAGATATTAATATTATTATAGCTGTAAGTTAATTTATAATTAGGGTTCTTTTTTAAGTAACCTTAAATTTTATTAAGAGTAATAAAATGTTTTTTAGAAGAATTTGAAGAAAATCTAAAGTAGGTAGTAATAGCTAGAATAATGTCTAGCCTGGTTTTTAAGGCTAAATATAATAAAGTTTCTACTTCTTTTTAATGTTCTAATATTTCTTCCTTAGAAGTATTATTCTTATTCTTAAAGAATTTGGATTTATTATCTATAAGTATATTAAATTTATAGAGATCTTTTTTATTAAATCTAGTAAGAATTTTATTAGTATATTTGAACTGATTTATTTCTATAACCTTATTCTTTCTGTTAATAACCAAATTATTACCTAAGAAAGTGTTAAGTTCTTCTAGATTTTAGATTTTTATATTCTTTTTAAGATTACTATATATATACTTAGAAGTAGTAGAATTATTAGCTTCTAACAGTATATTATTAATATAATACACCAGAATAGCTAAATATTTACTTTTATTAAGAGTAATATTAAGTATAGAAATTTCTTTATTATAAGGAGATACTTTAAAATTAATTTTATATAAAATTAATTTGAGATATAAATACTATAATTTAGTATTTTGTTTTGATCTATATAAAATCTTATTAAGTAAATATATAAAAAGCTAATTCTTAAAGTTAGTATTAAACACTAAACCTTTAGAATCTAAATTATAAATAAAGCTAGTAAGTAACTTAATATATATCTTTTTATCTACTTTTATATAAATAAATATAATAGTAATATTATACTAAATTAAAATCCAGTTATAATAAATAGATATAATAAGTAAATATCTGTAACTTTTAGGCCTACAAATAGTATTAAAGGTTTCTAAATAATGAATATTAAAGTACTAGTTAAAATCTTAAGTAACCTATCTAACCTTAAATATAAAATTACTAGGATTCTAATTATTAGGTTTTATTCTGTAAATCTATCTACTCCCTAATATATGAATATTATTCTTTTTAATAAAAAAATAAATTAGGTAGTAGTATAATAGTCTAGACTTTTATAGACTTAATAAACCTAACTTTCTTATTTATAGCTTAAATCTAGTTCTTACTATTTTTAGAACTTATAGTATTTAAAAAAGTAGTTAGCTTATCTAGAGTATTAATAGATAAAATATAGGAGGCAGTATGAAAATTACTATATTTATTAGTAAATAAACTATTATTATAGTTATATTAATTATACTTAGTATAAAGAAGTAAAGATAGAAAACTTTTAACTGTAAGGAGTATATTCTCTTTATATAGAAACTATTTATAGTTTTTTTAACTTCTGGACATAAAGGAAGAATCTCTATAAATATAGTAGACTTTTTAAAAGTCTCAGAATCTATAACCCTATTAGGATAAGTTATAGATAAACTACCTAAATTCTTATTAAGAGAAGGATTTAAGTTTATATTACTATTTTCTACTTTATCGGGAAGAAGTAAAACATTAGTATCTTTAGTAATATTATTATTAAAACTACTAAACTTAATAGTAATAACTAGATTCTCAGAAGGATTATTTAATCTAAGTTAGTTAGATTTAGTCTATAAAGGTTAACTAAACCTAGTAATAACAATATTACTAAAGATAGATAAATTTTCTTTCTATTAAGAATTAAACTAAGTTTTAAGAATATTAATATCTTTAGACTAAATAAGATTTTGAGATTTAAAATTCTAAGCTAAATAAGTATTATAGCTAAAAGTAACTATAGTATTCTTTTTAACCTTAGAATCTAGCTTTTTAGAATACTTATTCTTAATCTTATAATGATAGAACTTACCTTAAACCCTTATATTAGAAATAAGAGGTTTCTTCTTATTCTTTAAAATATACAGAGTTTTGAATTTAATAGAAGAATATAGTATCCTATTATTAATATAGATATAAGTAGTAATAGCTACACTCTAAAAGTATAGAGGTAAACTAAAGTTATAGAGAAGGATTCTGGCCTTATGAATAATAGTTTTTATTACTTTCTTAATTAAACTATTAGGTTTATAAGTATAGGGTAGTTTTATATTATAGGAAATATTATAATCAAGATAGATAATGTTTATTTTATTATTAGAAAATTCAGAATTACTATCTATATTAACTTTTTTAAATTTCTTATTATTATTATTATTATGAGTTATATTAATAAACTCTTTAAAAGCTGAAATTACTTCTTTAGAACTTTTAGTTTTTAATAACTTTCCCTAAATAAATTTACTATACTTATTAATAAATAAGATAAAGTATTTATTGTAATTATAAGTTTTTAGAGATATAGGTTTCTATAAATATAAACTAATAGAATTAAGATATTTAAAGTTCCTAAAATTATTAGAATTTCTATTTATTTAATTTATAAATTTACCTTTAAGGTAGACTTTACAGATAGGTAGTTTATTACCTTTACTATACTTATAACTGATATTATTTATAGTATTAGTAAGTAACTTAAGAATATTACTAGTATAATCTATTTAATTATACTAGATTTTTAAGTTATTAATATTATCATTAATAATAGTATTAAGAATTAAATCTTTACTATTAGGAAGTTGAAACTTATAAAGATTATTAACTTTAGTTTCTATAAGTAATAACTTATCTCTTTTTATATTAAATAATATAAGTTTATTAAAAAGATAGATAAGATTCCTATAATATTAAGTTTAGATTAACTTAATAAATTAATATCTAACTGTAGTTTATAATAGATATTTTTCAAAGAATATTTGATATCATTTAAAGTAATTTTTAAATTACCTTTCAGAGTTAAAATAAATTCTTTTATATTACCCCACATAATAGGTTTAATAACTTTTGTTTTATTAACTAAAAGAGAGTAATCCCTTACTATATAAATAGTAGTATTAGTATTAATAAAGAAATAAATAGTATTAATTTTATTTTTAATATTAAAACTTCCAGTTTTTTAAGATTCAGAAATTAAAGAACCTAAAGTCTTATTAGTATAAGATTTTAAAAGAGGTTAGGTTAGAGTTATATTTTTAAACTTAATATCCTCTTTACTTTCTTTCTTATTTTCTTTAATAATAGTTAAATTAAGTTATATAAGATCTTCAGTTATAGAACTAGAAATCTCTTTAATAGTATTATCTATTAAAAGAATATTCACTCTTTCAGAATTATTATTATTTTTCTTCTTTTTCTTCTTTGTTTTTCTTATTAATAGAAGTAGAAGAAGAAGAGCCCTTATTTTTTATAGCTTTTATTCAGCTAGATGCTTTTTTAGGATAAAGATTAAAATAATTCTCTTTAGTATAGTTAGGTTTTTTACAGTAATTATAGAAGATATCCTTTTATTTCTTCTGAATTTGTTTAATTTTATTAAAAGATTATTTAGTAATTATATTCTTAAAATCCTTCTTAGTTGTAAAATTAACTAAACAAATATATATTTGTCTTTTAAATGTATTTAATAAATTAAAGAATAAAGAATCTAACTTATAAGAATCCTTATTAGATTTAAGATTTTAAGTAATAATAGTAATAAAATCCTTATAATCTTTATTTAGACTATTTATAATATATATAATAACTACTTAATTTAGTAATTTAACCTTATTATAAGATAGATTATTAATAAGTTCTTTTATCTTATTAAGATATTTTTCTAAAGTCTTAAAACTACTCAAAGTAGTATTAAAAAGTTCTTTATAAATAAGAAACTTATTAGAAAAACCAGTAAGCTTATAAAGCTTTTTCAAATAATTAAATATATTATATATATTATTATCATTCTTTATAATTCTTAAAAAGCTATCCTTATAGTATAACTATATATAACTGAAAGCTTTATAATACTTATTAGAATTACTTCCAGAAATAGATTTAGTTAAATCTATAAATATATTTTTACTAATTAGTAAAACTTTCATTTAAATAAACTTAATACTATAATGCTAAGTTTCTTTTAACTTAGAGATAAAGTAGATGTTAGTATTTTCTATAATCTTTAACAATCACTTAAATATATAAAGTAGTTATTTAATAAAGAATTAATCTAGATTCTAGTATAGAATTAAGATACTTATAGACTAACTCCAGTAAGATATTATTTATTAGTAAGATGAATAGATAAATAGCCTAACAGTTAATCTGAAAGATTAATATAAAAACTATAACTAGTAGAAGTCTAGAATTTAAGTCTTATAGAAGACTAGTTTTATTAATAGTCAGTAACTATATAACTTAGTTTATAATAGTTTAAGTAAATTAAAAAAGAATTTCTAATTTATAAAACTCTTAGTAAATTTATAGTATCCTAGTTTATAGAAGGTTTTAGAGAATCTAGAAGGCTAGTTTATAGAAGATCTTAGTGGATTTAAAAGCTAGTTTATAGGAAATCTTAGTGAATCTAAATATAAAAGATCTTAGCCTCTACTATTTAACTATCTCTTTCTCTAGCCTAATAGTAAACCTACTACCTCAATTAGTATAATCTTCTTATAGATTTATCTAGTATCAAACTAATTAATTAATATAAAGATTCAGTTAGTTATTAGCTAAGGAAGAAAAAGGAATAGACTATAAAACCTTATAGATATAGTTAAGAGAGGTTTATTTAGAGATAAATAGATAAAAAGTAGCTTAAAGTTAGTTAGTATAATCTTTAGTATAATCTAAATAGATATTAGTAGAAATATAGATATTAATATTAATAGAAGATAAAGATTAGTAGATAAGAAAGTAGTAGAAGTATATAAACTAAGCTTATAATTTATTAAACTAATTTAGAAGATTAGTAAGTAGATTAAGGAAATTTAATATTTAATAAATTACTAAAGAATAGAGGATTTAGAATAATATCTGAAAATAGTATTAATATTAGTAGAAATAGTAATAAAGATAAGAAGTTTTAATTCTACTGAAGGTAAGTAGAAACTTCTAGATATATCTATTAAAATAGAGTTTATTTTCAGAAAGATTAATCTTATATATAATAGATAAATGGAAGCCGTTTTGCGTACAGGCTATTATATTATCTGTTTATTAAATTTTCTGATATCAAAAATCTGTTAGAAATAACGTGTTCGAGCGGTAGAGTTTGCACTATTCGAGCCTCAGGCACTTATAGTGTCTCTATAGGCTTCGCTCTACTTAATTTAGTTAAAATAGAGTTTCGTGTGGTATTATAATGGGGTTGGGCCTGTAAATTAGCTTATTTATATAATATAAGTAGCCTTATAAGTATAAATAGCTAGATTTATTACAGATAGATAGAAAGAATATAATTTCTCTTCTCTCTAGAATCTAAAACTTACTATTTAGATTAGCTTAGCTTTTAGACTGTAGATCTGTGAATATAATTCTATAGTTTTAAAATATTATTTTAATATTTTCTATCTGTTTTTACTTCTCTCAGGTTTTATAGTTAGGAGTAGTTAGTTAGTTTTAGTCTAGATAGGCTCTCTCAGTTATAGTCTATTTTAATAGTATCTAGAGGTAGATTATTCTGCTTTCAGTCTTTAAAGCTGGGATAGAGAGATACTTTTATACTACCTTAATAAACAAATATTAATATAATATAACGAAAATATAATATATTATCTTATCATTAAGAAAAGATATATAAACTGAGTAATAATTATATTTATATTTTTAAAACTAGTAGATACTCTAGAGACCTGGAAAGTATTTAGAAACTAATATTTATATAGCTTCACTAAATAAACTTTTATAACTTTATATTATAAGATTATTATTAGTGGGATATTTATAGACCTAGCTTGTAGGTAGACTAGGAATTACTCTACTGGATATAATAGAAAATAATTATAATAATAATTACAGAATGATTAAGAAGGTGGTCCTACTGAGCTGATAAGTGTAGTGGGATAAACCTGTTTGTCTGAAGATTAGTAAAAGGATAAATAAATAGACTATTTAAATACCTCTAATATAGAGAAGATAGTTAGGTAAAACGAAGACTACTATAACTTAAATACTTCTAATATAGAGAAGACAGCTAGGTAAAAGGAAGATCACTATAACTTAAATACCTCTAATATGGAGAAGATAACGTATAAGGATAGTTATATTCAGACTTTTGGATGCCTCTGAAGAAGGTCTTTAGGAAGATTAACTAGCAGCTTCATATAGAATCGAATTGAAATATTATATAATAAAGATAAAAGAATAGTAAAAGACCTTATATAGACTGCTCTCAGAAGGAAGAACTAATAGTATTTATTAATAATAATACCTTAGAAGGACGATAAAAAAAAAAAAAAAAAAAAAAACTTTACTTCAGACGATATTCGCAGACCCACGCTTTAGTTATTATGCTTATTCGATTATTTCCTTTTTTTAGTCTGGATTTTTTATTTTCTTACTATAGAGGCCTTTTTATTCCCCGTTTCTTGATAATATCCAGAATTTATATTTATTACTTCCTTTTAGGTTATAATAGGTGAATATTTCTATGCTGTTTAAATAGACCCGCCGCTAGGCTAATAGACTAACTAACCTATTTGTAGACTAACGCTGTTAACTATATTTAAATACGACTGTTTGTTTAATTGCTACAGCCCTACGAAAGCTACGGATCCTACGGATACTATAGATTATATAGAGGCTATAGTTATACGGATGCTGCGGCTTCTGTAGGCTACAGCTACAGCTATACGTATGGCAAAAGCGTCGAAAATTAATGAAAGTAATAAGAGGGCTAGCTATGTATGCTATAGCTATGTGGGCTACGAAGGCTACGGATCCCACGGATGCTACGGATCCTACGGATGCTATGGATGCTATGGATGCTATGGATGCTACGGATGCTATGGATGCTACGGATCTTACGGATCCCTCGAATAAACCCCCGAAAATCATAAAAACGACGGCTACGGCTATGTTAATCGATTTGTAAGACCTACGGCTGCGTATAGCTACAACTGCGTATGGCTATAGCTAAGTAAGCTATAGCTATGTTATGGTTATGTGTATGCTACTTTAGGGCCCTCGAGGTCTTACGAAAAAGAAGAATGAAACCTGACTGAATATAGCTTTACAGTTATGATGATTTATCGATTATTATGTATGCTAGACTATATTAAAAAAATATCTGGTTTGAAAGGAAAGATTACTCTGGGGAGGAAGAATGCCCCTAGGGGTGGTATATATACTTTGCGTGGCGATTTTGATAGACCTCTAGCTAGGGGAGGTAATACTTATAGATACGAAAGTAGTTTACTGGTATGAATAATAAATAGTGTAGCTAAGGGGTTATGTATGTACGTATGTATAGCTGAGGGCTATAGTTTAAATTCGTTTTTTGATTTTTTTTTTACCCTGTGGGGTTGGTTAGGTTTTTGTTTTTATCTGGATTTTTGAACGTGTGGGGGTGTAAGTTTTTAAAAATGGGGAGGATTATAATAGGGTTAAGCCTGTAAACAGGTTTATTTATGTAATATAAGTAGCCTCATAAGTATAAATAGCTAGGTTTATTACAGACAGATAGAAAGAATATAACTTCTCTTCTCTCCAGAATTTAAGACTTACTATTCAGATTAGTTTAGCTTTTAGACTGTAGATCTGTAAATATAATTCTATAGTTTTAAAATATTTTTTTAATATTTTCTATCTGTTTTTGCTTCTCTCAGGTTTTATAGCTGGGGGTGGTTAGTTAGTTTTAGTCCAGATAGGCTCTCTCAGCTATAGCCTATTTCAGTATGTATAGCTATGTTTAGTTATATATAATATATACTAGATTTTACTTCCTAATTATATATAATAATTAAGAGTCTCACAATACTGAAGAGCTATCAGGCTGAAAGTATATATTATGATAATTTTATATATCTTAAATACTAAGATATTTACTGAAAATATCTCTATTTTAATACTTAAGGAAGCTAATTAGTAGATCAGTTAGTATAACTTCTTTAAGGTGGAAGCTAAAGTTTATAACTTATAAAATTATTTTAATTTTAAAGTAGATATTTAAAAGAGTTTCTATTTAGTAGCTTCTAAAAAGCTCCTTATATATAACTTTCCTAAAGTGAAAAAAAGTAAAGTATTTATAGTAACGTCCGAAATAAATATTCTAGAGATCTTAACTCCCTTTAGTATTCTTAATAGATTTACCTCTATAAAGTAAATTTATCCTAAAGAATTCTAACTTCTACTTAAAGTTTCTAAATAGGTTTATATTCAGAATATTATAGACTTTATAGAGAAAAGCCTGAAGGTTTATATAATTATCTATAATCTCTATAATATAAGAATTTGAGAGTATAAATATAAATAGTTAAATGAAACTTATATATTATCTTAAATCTATAAGTATATTAGTAATATACTTAACTGCTTATATTATAATATAGAGGAGGATCTTACTATATAGTTAATAAACTTCTATAATTACTTTAATATTATAGATAATTTCTATCTCTAGTAAGTAGTTACTATATATTATAATATATTTCAGTCTCTTAAGATTAAGTATCTTACTATATAGATATTAACTGAAATATAGTTTTAGAAGTAGTAAGATACTATATATAAAGCTTAAATAGTTAGTTATACTCTCTCTATTATAGAGGTATTTTAGATTAATAATTTTATATTCTCTCTAGCTTACTTACTAATTAAATTATTTATTTAAAGCTATATACTAATAGTCTATAATTAAGTAGATATAATATTATGAAATAGAATTATCTTAGGTATTATAAAGATTATATAGTAGCTTCCTGAAATTCTTTATTAAGGTAAAATTAGCTATAAAGTATTTAATATTATCTTAGAGGTTACAGATAGTAATTTAAACTCTTAAGATAGTAAGAAATATTTTAATAATTTAGATAGACTTCTATACTCTCTTAAGTATAGTAAATACTATCTACTCTTATATTATTATTATATATACTTATTATTTATATATAAAAGCTAGAAATTTAATATTATAAGTAAGGAGAGAATTAAATAATAAATAGCGTTAGATCTAGACTTTTTAAAAAAAGTCTTAAATTTCAGATAATAGTAACTATATAGTTAGCTTTCTAGTTAAAATAACTATAATATTATATAGTAAATTTACTATATAGAGGAATCTCAATAGTATTCTCTCTAAGATTTATTTATTCTTAATTTAGATACCTCAGTTTATATTTTTTAAGATATTAAGTATTTTATAATTCTCTAAGAAGCTTTCTCTAGAGATTATATTTAGTATAATATTAAATTAGTATCTATTAAGAATTATAGAGACGCTAAAATCTATATTATAACTTTAGAAAGTAAGGAAGCTAAGTTATATTTTTATAATATTACTCTCTATATCTCTCTAGCTATAAACTTTATCTCTTTTTAGTAGTTATAAAAGTAAGATTACTAGTAGGATATTAAGTTAATTTACTTCTCTTAATTATAGAGAAGTAACTACTAAGAAATTATAGCTATTAGTAATTAATATAGCTAATAAGTTCTTAAATACTATATATCTTATAAGAGGTTAAATATTTTAGTAATATAGTTAGTATAATATAAGTTCTCTCCTAAATACTATTACTATTAGAAATATATTATAGAGACTATTTAAAGATCCCTAAAAAGTAATAAATAGTTTTAGTATTAGCAGTTAGAATACTTTAGGAGAAAGCTTCTTAACTACTTTATTTCAGCTATATATAGTATTTTTATTACTAATAGTCGCTTGAAATATAATAGATATTAGTTTACCTAGAGGGTATATAAAATCTATAGTATTAGTAAGGTAAAGTAGATTATTTACTATATAGAGCGTAAGAGTATCTTATATACTGCCTCTAGAGAGTATATTATATTGGACTTTTATTCTTATCACCAGGACTATAGTAGCTATACTTCTTTTTTAATATTTATAGATAGAGCTACTAATTACTTATAGGATTTTTATCTTATAGACTATACTGAAGCTATTAGTATTTAATAATTTTATCTTACTTTTTAAACGTTAGTATAATATTAATATTAAGGTTTTTGAGTGTAATAATAAGGTTCCTAAGTATAAGAGGCTGAAAGCTATCCTAACTGCTTAAAGTATTCACCTTAAACTATCTGTATTATATATATAAGGCTAAAATAGTAGAGTGGAGTATATTAGAGCTGTTATTAAAGCTTACGTAAAGATTATAAGGGAAGAAAGTAAATTACCCTATAATCTCTAGCTTAAAACTTTATAAGTAGTAGTATTTCTTCATAACTATATACTAATAAGCTTTTTAGGTTAGTGAATATTATACTAGAAATTTTATAAAGTTACTTAAAAGAATAATACTATAAGGCTTAACTTAGCTTACTTTTATATATATAGTTATAAATATTTTATTCTTACTATAAATATAAAACTTAAGTGTAACTATCTTACCTATTTGGAGGGATATATTTTCGTCGGCTTTTTAGTTAGCTATATTTTAACTAATTAGTTTTAAATATAAAACTTTTTATAAAATAAGATTATTATAATCTGTAATATCTCTTTTAATAAGATAATATTTTTAATAGTAATTTAACCTCTCTATAAGATAATTTTAAGAAGTCTAATTTTAATAAAATTTCTTATTAGTTATAAGAGTAATTAGCTATAATAAAGTTACATAAAGCTAGCTTAGATACTTACTGAAGTCTAAGCGAAGAGTCTGATAAGGTTATCTATACTGAAAATACGGAAGATAGCTATAAGAACTTAAGATCTTATATCTATATTATAGTTAGCTTTAAGCTTTCTGAAGTTTTATATAAAACTATAAAGTTTATATTATTAACCTCTTCAGAGTTACCTACTATATTCTTCTATAATTGTATTTATATAAATAAGACTGTGGGGAAGTAAGGAGATTAGATACTTCTAGAGAGGGTTAAGTGTAAGGGATAGATAAGATATTATACTAAAGTAGCTTGAAGGGTTTTATTTAAAGCTACTTTTTTAGCTGGTATTTTTTAGTTATTTTAAGATACTTCTAGATATTTCTACCTATAACTATAAGATTATATAAGTTATTAACTAGAGGGAGTTTCTAAGGATTAAATTTTAAGAGGATTCTAAAAAGTTATTATAAGTCTGAAAGATAAACTTTAGCTATAGAGTGAATTAGATAGTAGAGAATACTTAAAATATAGAGAAGTAGAGATTTTCACTCTAGGAGTTTTATAATAGAAGTTATTATTATTACTTATATCTCACTTAGTAGTATTTATTTATCTATATACTGAAGTTATAATAGTAGCTGAAAAAGCTTATCTTAGAAGTTATATTAAATTATACTTCTAGAGTAAGGTTAGTAAAGTTCTCACGAGAAACTTAAAAACTCTAAATTACTACTAGGTTTATATTTATAAACTTAATAAATATAAATATCTCCTTAAAATTAAAGTTTAGGTTATCATTTATAGAGACTAATAACTATAAAATAACTATAAGATCTATATAGTTACTTTAGTAAATATATTTTTTTAAATCTTTATAGTAATTACTAATTATTTTAATCTTAAGTTGCTTTAGTATAATATAGTTTATATTTTTATTTGAGTAATACTTAATAAGGTAGTCTATATAGAGATACTACCTAATTATTAAAAGTTTAGAAAGATCTATTATCTAAATAAAATATTTTATAGCTTTCAAAAGTCTCCTCTCTTCTAGTAATATTATCTAGAGGTAGATTTTAAATACTTTAATTTTAAGCTTACTGTGGGAAAGCTATATTACTAACTTAAGGGGTATATTATCTTCTTCTTTTATATTAATAACTATATACTCTCCTTCCCCTCAGAAGAAATATCTAAAATATTTATACTGTTAGTAGACTTCTAAAAGAAATATTATCTTAAGAGAGGTAAAAACCTATAGTAGTTCCTCAGTATTAAGGTTATTTAAGATTAAATAATATAATAATTATAGCTTTCTTAAGTAGTCTATATTAAAAAGCTCCTTAAGTATCTTATAAAATATATACAGTATATTAAATAATTTAACACTCTCCTCAAACCTAAAAAACTCCTCCCACAGTATAATTAAACCTCCTTTATAGAGATTAAATATTACTAATAAGATATTAGCTTTATTAATTACATTATAGTTATAATAAAACTAGACGTTACCTATATAGCTAGCTAATTATCCTATTTTAACTAGAATCCTAGAGATAACTACTAAATTAAGGCTAAGTAAATAATATAGTATCTCAGTAAAACTAAAGATCTCTACCTTAAGTTCGGCTGTAAGCTTAGTAATCTATAAGATAGTTTTATTATCACTATAAATACTAGTTTTATAGATAATAGTAAAGATTAAAAAAACTCTCAAGCTTATACTATATACCTCTTTAGTAATTTTACAGTATAGTAAGCTAATAAATAAGATACTATAACTATTTTAATAACTAAAATAGAACTTTTAATATTATTATAAATAATATAAGAAGCTATTTTCGCTAGCTACCTTATTATTATACTTTAAGTAAACTTCATAATAAATACTTTCAGTGGAGGTAAGATATATAAACTTTATCTAGTAGTCTGAATCCAGTATAATAACTAGTAAATAATATACCTTATAACTACTAAAATAGTATAATCATATATAAAGCTACAGTATATTAATATCTATAATTACTAACTATAATAAGAGGTTTAGTAAGGGCATTTTAAAGTTAAATATATACCCTCAGGAGACTTTATAGCTAATAGCCTTATGAAGCCTCTCTAAAGCTGCCAGTTTAGTATTTTTATTACTTAGATTAATATAATAGACTAGTTAAACTACCTAAAAATATAGTAAGAGGAGGAACTTTAAGAGAAACTACTTATACTAGTATTTAAGATCTTAATAAGGCTCTTAACTATTAGTTAGAACTTATAGATCCTAACTCTAACTATAATATAGTTAGAAAAAAGCTTAAAGGTACCTAAGGTACCTAAAATACTAGGAGGTATCTTTAGCCTAAATAATAAGGGATATCTAAATAGTCTGTAAATAGTATTACTCTTCCTGCTATAGGGGTGAAGGTTTAACGAGAGTGAAAAAGCTATAAAAGGAGTCTCTTATAAGATATAAATAAAGTATTTAAGCTAGTATTATTCGAAAGGGCTAGCTTATAGATATAGCTCTTAAGGCTAGAGAGATATATCAGAAATAATATATTCAAGTAGTAGAGTTTACACTATTTAAGCTTCAGGCACTTATAGTGTCTCTACAGGCCTCACCCCACTTAACCTAGTTAAAATAGAGCCTCACGCAGTATATATAGCTACGTTTAGTTACACACAATACATACTAGATTTAACCCCCTAATTACATATAACAAAATCAACCAGTTTAGAGTATAATTAATCAAGGTTATATAACCTTAACTCTAATAATTAATTTGCTAGAATAAATAGAAAATATAAGGTTATAAGAGTAAAGTAGAATACTCAACCCTTGTTTACCTAATACAGAGTATTTAGAATAAAAAGAGTAATAGTAAAATAGCTATAACTCTAACAATAGTTACAATAGAAAGCAAGATATCAGGTCCTCCCTATAGAAAATATATTAATATTCTTATATAAATAAATTATATAAATAAACGCTCTTTAGAAATATATAATTTATTATTTCTTTACCTTCAGTAGTTTATAAGTAAAGGTAATAACTATATAAAGAGCTTACTAGTTTACTTTAGATTATTTATATTATAATATATATACTATAGCTATACTATTCTATATATTATAATAGATATTATAGTATATACTACACTATAGTCTATATACTGCAGTTACAGTATTCTATATATTATAATAGGTACCATAGTATATACTATACTATAGTCTATATACTATAGTTATAAAGACTTATATACTGTAGTTACAGTAGCCTATATACTATAGCTACAGCCGTAGGTCCGCCGGAGGTCCGCCGGAGATTCCATATGGCAACAGCCGGAGGTTCAGAATAATCCTTCTATAAAGAACACTCTATATCTCCATAAATAACAGTTAGAGTTTATTAATAATGCTATTAATATAATCACCGAGGATTCCTCTACTTTACCACTATTATTATAACCCTATTCATAAAGCCTTCACGTTAAGAAAACTACTCTTTTCCAATAACATTTCTTCTGAAATACAGATTATTTACTATATCTATTTTCCTATCTATTCTATCAATAAATATTAAGAAGAACTTCAATATTATTAATATAGACTGGAAGACTAAATAAATCTTCTTAAAATAAGATTTAAGGTTTCTATTTAGACTGCTAAATAAGAACTTAGGAAACCTTTATATACTATAGATAATATTTATAATAAACTGAATCTAAGGATATTTATAACTAAAGTTACCAGTCTAATAAAGTAAGCTTAATATTATAAATTGGAAATTCTTAAAGTAATTTATAATAGATTAGATTCTCATTTAGGTATAGAAATTCTAGAACCAGAACTAATTATTAAATAAAATTAATAAATTAAATTTATTATATATTACCAGGATAAATATATAAGAAAAGTAATCTCTAGTAGATAGAAAAATCTATAAAGATAATTACTACTAAAGGAATATAATAAAACCTTCTAGAATACTATAAGTTATAGAATATAACTTATATTTTAACCTTATTAAATCCAGAATAATTTTATAAATTAATTCTCTCTAAAGTTAAATTACTTTAATTAACTATAATATATAGCTAAAGAAGTAACCTACTTTATTTATTAACTTCAAGGTAAATTCTTCAGTAATATGGAATTTCCTTTTATAGGAAAGAAATAGAATAAGTTTATAAAAAGATATAATTAATCTAAGAGAATAAATTAAAATATTAAATTAGGAAAGGTTACTTATAATTTATATCTTAAACTGAATTCAACTAATTTAGTTACTTTTGCTCTGTACTGGTGGTGCTATTTAAGCTCTTTATTCTATATATAATTCTAACTGTATAATATACCCAGTAATAGTATTTATACTAATACTGGCTTATAACTAGTTTAAACGGTAATAAAAATACCTATTATTATGAACCTGAATTTAACTAATAAGATTAAATTATAATACTTTATAGATATTTAAGTAACTAATTTAGATAGTTTAATTAACTACTAAGTTAAGAAAGATATAAAAGGAAGCTTCTGGAAATAATATAGTATATATACTACTAATAATAATTATAGACTATCTATAAATTTAGAAGATAGTATATCTGAATTTATATAAAAAGATATTAATATAGTGAAATAGGCTATAGCTGAGAGGGTCTATCTGGACTAAAACTAACTAACTACTCCTAGCTATAAAACCTAAGAGAAGTAAAAATAGATAGAAAATATTAAAAGATATTTTAAAATTGTAGAATTATATTTGTAGATCTATAGTCTAAAAGTTAAGTTGATCTAAATAGTAGGTTTTAGATTCTGGAGAGAAGAGAAGTTAATTCTTTCTATCTGTCTGTAATAAATCTAACTATTTATATTTATGAGGCTATTTGTGTTATGTAAATAAGCCTATTTACAGGCTTAACTTTATTATAATCCTCCCTTTAGGCTTATTCTAAGCTCCTACGTAATAAGCCTAAATAAAACAAAAGAAATCTATCTATAATACTATAACTCTCTCTAATTAGGGTATAGTAGTTACTAGTAATCCTTCTGTATATAGTAACTCTTAAGATAATATTAATTATTATAATCTTTTTCCTATTAGTTTTATTTAAGGTTCTATATAAAGTGAGGCTATCTTTCCTAAGCTTTAGAGTGAGAAAAGGAATAATTAATAGATCTTTAAGGAGTATTCTGTAAAATTTATTACTACTAATCTATATATTAATTTACAAACTAGTCTCTCAGATAATATCTAATAGATATAAAGTCTATTCTAAATAAGTAATTAGAGTATAGTAGTAGTGAATATCCCGTAGGGATTAATACTTTCGACAGCTAGCTGATAATTAGTTATATAAGTTATGTTAGTTATCTGGAAGAACTATATTACTAGATCCTTATGCTACACTTTAGAGTAACACTTATAGTTTTATCAAATTTACAAATACTTTTTCTCAGTATGTAATAAAATTTTAGAGTTATTTATAGTTTAAATATCCTAGGCTTTAGTGGCTGGATGTTAAGTGACACTAAAGTCCTGTCAACTTCTATTGCATCCAGGGAGCTTAAGCATAATATATTAGTTATTTTCTTTACAGATTAAGTTTGCAAATCTTTAATAGATATCTAAGAAGTAATTATTATAAAGGCTGATGCTAGGTATTTACCGTAACCCTAATGATACTATTCTATAGTTACTAGATAGGAAGGTAAATTACTATAAACTATTTAGTAGGATCTAAATATTTTACTAATAGCTAACTACTATCTGTGAGTAAGAAAGTAATTCCTATTTCTATATTATTAGAAGTTTTTAGTATACTAAAAATTTTCTTTAAAATTAAGAATCTTATTATAAATATAGACTTAAGATTATTCTATAGCTTTAAAACTATATATATATCTATCTGGTTACTATTCAGTTAAGACTATTTAAATATTAACTCTCAGGATCTAAAGAATATCCTCAGATACACCTATACCTCTATAAAACTCCAGTAAGTTATTAACTTTTTTAATAAAATTATTATTACTATTTAGTCCCTATAGAGAATCTAAATAAAACATAAAACTACTAAACTAATCTACAGTAAAATTAACCTAATAATTCCCACTATAATAGTATAAGAAAACTATAATATTAATATTAAAAAGTTAATACCTCTAGTAATTATCAATATTATATCTAGTATCGCAAGCACCATTATTAATAAATACACTTACTTACGCATTCTAAGGGGACCTATTATCAATACAAAACAGACTAACTAATCCTATTTACAGATTTATTCTAAGTAGAGTAATAAATTTAAAGTTATTTAGATATTCCTCCAGTTAAAAAGTTCCCTCTACGTTATAAAGTAATATATACTACTTAATTTCTTTCTGTAAATTATTATCTTCCAGGTAGTTTAGATTTAAGTCTCCTCTATAGTAGCTAATAAAATAGTTTACTAAAATTTAGCTATCTCTATATTAATTTATAGTAGTAAATAGTTTTTATTAGTTTAATATTAATTTTTAATTATATTCTAGAACTGGGAATATTAGTTTAGGTAGATTTATATTAATAAAATAAGGTCTTCTTTTTACTTATAGTCTATAGGGACTAGAGTAGTAGTAAGGTAAATTTTAATAATATAAACTCTTTTTTTAATAACTTTTAAGAAGTAGGTAGGTAGGATTCTGAGATAATTTATAAATAATTTATTATTAGGTTACAGTATTCTATATATTTATTTTCTTAGTAGCTGAGAATAGTATTATAAAGATTATTATTTTTAGAGTTTGAGAATAGTTTCTACTTATTACTAGAGAAGTTTCTAAGTTATTAGGTAATATTATTAGGATATTATTATTAATACCTAATAGAGTATTTAGCTTCTCAGGCTTTATTTATTTAGCTTCTAAGAATATCTTATAATTATCTTATATTTTCTTCTGTTAGACTACTATATTTATCTTATTATTATCTTTATAATCTTGAAACTATTTAAAGAAGTTAGGTTAATTATATATTAAGTTCTCCTTAGCTGGAATATTAGAATAAAATTCTTAACTAAGATATAGTTTCTACACTACTCTAATAGTATTATAGCCTATAAGTTATTTTAGAACTTATCTGATATTAAAAACAACTTACAACCAATTGAGTATTATAAGGGAGGATACTTACTATAGGTAGTTATTTCTAGTATATATAATATATAACTATTAAGTGATTAGACAGAAAGAGTTTTAGTATTATCTTAAGATAGTTAGGTCTGTAAGTGCTATTGCTATTATATAGTATAATTCTCTATTACTGTTATGCTATTAATTATCTTAGTATTAAGCTTGTCTTTTATCTTAATTGATAACTAGATAGGTTTATACTTTGCCTTAACTTAGTTTATGTTATATAATAATAATTTAGAAATAATTCTTTCTTACTTTTTACCTATATTAATAAGTATTTTCTTTATAGATTTTATTTAATACTACTGAAATATAGAAGTTATATATTTTAGTATATTTCTAAAATATTTATTAATATCTAGTAATTTATTTATCTCTATTAATAACTTCTTTAAGTTTAATATAAACTAGTAGGTTATATAAAACTAGAATATAAATATCTAAGAAGTTTTATAATATTAGGAAAGTTAATCTATCTACTATTTTAATAAATATACTGAGAAGCTATTCTCTTATTATTATACCTCCTATTAGTATCTATAGGGGTAGCTATAAGTAGTTAGATTCTATATTAAGTTGAGGATCCAGAGGTTAGTTATTATAAACTCTTGATTCTAAATATAGAAGTTAGTTATTACTATTAGAGTATTATCTATATAATTAGCTATCTTAAGGAGTTTGTAGTATTTCTAGTGTTTAAATTGTAAAGTCTAGAGAAGTAAGTATAATAAAACGTTCTTTTGTAACCTTATTAACTTATTTAGAGTTATAGAGGTTATAAATAACTAATTCTGAAACTAATTTAATATTTATAATAAGTAAAGAACTTTTCTCTAAAATTATATAGAGAAGTTAGCTTTCTTATAAAGTAGATATTATAAAGGGGAGATTTATAGATCTAAATTATATTATTAAGTTAAAAGGGATAAATGTAAGTGTTAAGTTAGTAAGATCTTAAGTTTAAGCTGAATAATATATATGTGGAGGAAGTTTTAAGATTTTTTATCTATAGTAAAATTATCTCCTTTTATAGGCATAGATCTGAGAATAAGTAAATTATTATAGATATTATTCTGCGTAAAAGTGAATTACTACTCCTGTTGAGAATAGTAAGCAAATAGTAAGTAAATAATATTATTATTGAGATAAAAAGTATCTTATTATTATTTAGTGAGTATAAAAGGGGAGCTTTCTCCTCTAAATTAATTAATATTTTTCCTTTATTAATTATTTTAGAATCCTTATTTTTACCTTCTTTTATCTGTAAATATCTCTTCTACTATATTATGTTTTAATTACTTTCTTCCTGGAAGAGTAATAGATATTCTATAAGTATAGTTCCTCAATAAGTCTTGTGGGATCTACTTGATTTATAACTTGAGCTTTCCTGCTTCTTTAGAAATTATTAATAATATATTATAATAAGTTTCAGTTAATCTTTTTAAGTTTTTAGTATATATTCTTTCTCTTGCTTCGCTCTAAGTTAATATATAGTCTAACTTATTATTTTTAGGCTTTAACTAGTTTTATATTCCTTAAGATTATAATACCTCAGAATAAGTATTCTAAAGTTATTCTTATTTATTAAGTCTATAATTTTAAGCTTCCTCTCAAGATATAAGTAAACTTTTAGAGAGTTTTTATAGGATTTTAGGACTATTAGCTTGTCTGAGAATACACTTATAGTATATTCATACTTTATTATTAAGTGTTTATTTATTCCAGCATTACTTATTAGTTTAGATCTTAAATCTATAAGTTATTTTAATATCTTACTACTATTTATAGCTTCTTTATTCAAGAGTATAGCAGGCGAAATACTATCCCTTATAGTTATTATAAAGAGTATATTTATGTAATTTACAATAAGTAAAGTGGTTTATAGGTCTGTAATCTATATTTCAAGTGTATGTTATTACCTAGAGGCCTTTATACTAACTGCTTCTTTTATAAAACTCAGAATATCTACTCTTTTAACTTTAATATTATCTACTAAAGATTCAGTTTCAGCTACTATTATATAGATAAGATATATTATCTTAGTAGTGAATATAATAACCTCCTTATTCCTAAGTTTAAGATCTCTTAAGATTTCAAGAAAACTGTTATCAGTAGAGTTAGTTTATTTAACTTTACTTATTAGTGTGATATGCTTTTCCCTTAATAGAAGAAGTATTTTAATGTTCCTGATACCCTCTTCACTTTCTTAGCTTATCCTTTTATATGCAATCTGCTTATTATATTCAGCTTTCTTATTCTTATTAAGAAGTATTAATTTTTAGTTTAAGAGTAATATTTCTTAGTAGGCTAGAAGAAGAAACTTCTTTACTTATGTTATTAATTTCTTTAAGGGAAATAAGATAGTTGTTATTTATTAGGTCTGTAAATATATCTAGTTATTATAGATAGGAAAATAAAACAATAAAAATTAGAAGAAAGAAAAAAGAAATAAATAAGGAAATCTTTTTAGTAATAAGTATATATTATATTTTTATTTTTTGGTGTAATATCGTTTTTGTTAGTAGAGTTATCTTTTCTCCCTAAGGTTTTAGGTTATATCTTATTAGCTGGAAGCTTCTATATATCTCTCTTAAGAAAAATAATAAGCTTCGTAACTTAGTAGTTTGCCTGTGAATGCTACTTATTATTGTTCTGGCTATATTAAGTTTAGAAACCTTAATAGATAGTATTAACTATTATACTGAGTCTGTGAATATGCTGATTTAGTGAATATAAATTATTATATTTAGCTTATTTAAAAAAATATTAAGTTTGCCTTATAGTATAAAAAGTGGGTATCTATTATAGTTATTTAGATTTATTAAAAGTGAAATATGTTTCTTTTTATATTTCTGTTATTTGATTTAACTTGCGAATATTTATACTATTTGAGATAAAATTGTAAGTTGAAGTTACTATGTGTATATTGTTAAACTATTATGTCCTAATACTGAGCTTTTAAAGATGGAGCTATTATTAGGATTTAGATTTTAAATTTGGAATCCTGAAGTATTTTCTCTATTATATACTTAATATTTAATAGGCGTTCCTTTTATTAAGTTATTAATCCTACTAAAATATTATTATTAGTCTCACTTAGAACTATAGGTTCTTCCTCCTCTTTCTCTTCTTCCTCCTTATTAGCTATAAGCTCTCTCTAAGCTAGGAAGATTTTTGCTAATTCTTTCTCTAGATTAGATCTGTAAATATCTAGATCTGAAAGTTCTTAATATTCTTAAGGAGTCTGTATAAATTTCCTTAATCTGTTTCCTCTATATATTACTTTAGTAATTTCCTCTCCAGATAAGATTTTAAATCTATAGGAAGAAGTATTAAATACTTTTAAATAAATTTAAAAGGAGCCTATCTATCTATATTTAAACTTTCTATCTGAGGATTTATTAATTACTCACTTAATATTATAAACTAAAACTATATTACTAGATTCTAGTTATTTATCCTATAGTATATTCCCTCTTTGTTTATGAAAACTTTCTACTACTTTCTTATATTAATTAGCTATTATTATTACTATCTTCTCTCTATTTTTATCTAATTATATAAAAATATAAATTTTTATATTTATTTCTTCTTTTAGTATTCTTACTAATATTTAGTTTAGTATTCTCTATATTAGTATAAGTATTTTAATAGGTATAATTATTTTATATCTATATTTTAAATAGAATAGTGTGAATCCTATTAATATTTTAACTATTATTCAGTCTGTAAATAAGTTAGTTAGCAGAAGAGGTTAGGAATCTTTACTACTATTACTCTTGTTGCATGTAATTAGGGGGTAAAATCTGGTGTGTATTGTGTGTCCCTAAACGTGGCTACGCGCACCGCGCGAGGCTCTATTTTGACTAGGTTAAGTGGGGTGAGGCCTGTGGAGATGCCATGAGTGCCTGAGGCTCGAACGGTGTAAACTCTGCCGCTTGAATGTGTTATTTCTGATACGCCCCTCCAGCCTTAAGGGCTGCGTCTGTAGGCTGGCCCTTTTGAATAATGCTGGTTTAAACGCTCTATTTACGTCTCGTGATAGACTCTTTTTATGGCTCCGTTACCCTCGTTAAACCTCCACCCCTGTGGTAGGAAGAGTAGTACTGTTTACAGGCTGTTTAGGCGTCCCTTGTTATCTGGGTAAAGGGCACCTTAGGCGCCCCTAAGCTTTTTTTTAACTATGTTGTGGTTAGAGTTAGGGTCTATAAGTTCTAACTGGTAGTTGAGGGCTTTATTGAGGTTTTTGAATGCTGGTGTAGGTAGCTCCTCTTGAAGTTCCTCCTCTTGCTGCATTTTCAGGCGGTTTAACTAGTCTATTATGTTGATTTAAGTAATAAAAGCGTTAAACTGGCAGTTTTAGAGAGGTTTCATAAGGCTGTTAGCTATGAGGTCTCCCGAGGGTGTGTACTTAACTTTGAAGTGTTCTTGCTGAGCTTCTTGCTGTAGTTAGTAGTTATAGATATTAATATGCTGTAGTTTTGTGTGTAGTTATACTGTTTTAGTGGTTATAAGATGTATTGTTTGCTGGTTATTATACTGGATTTGGACTGCTGGATAAGGTTTATATACTTTACTTCTATTGAAAATGTTTGTTGCGAGGTTTACTTGAAGTGTAGTAATGAGGTAGCTGGCTAAAATAGCTTCTTATGCTGCTTATAATAGTATTAAAAGTTTTGTTTCAGTCGTTAAGATAGTTATAGTATCTTGTTTATTAGCTTACTATACTGTAAGGCTGCTAAAGAGGCGTATAGTGTAGGTTTGAGAGTTTTTTTGATCCTCACTATTATTTATAAAACTGGTATCTATAGTAATGATGAGGCTATCCTATAGATTACTAGGCTTATAGCTAAATTTGAGGTAGAGGTTTTTAGTTTTACTGAAATATTATATTATTTGCTTAGTTTTAACTTAGTGGTTATCTTTAGGGTTCTAATTAAAATAGGATAATTAGCTAGCTATGTAGGTAATATCTAGTCTTATTATAACTATAGTATAATTAATGAAGCTAATATTTTGTTAGTAGTGCTTAATTTCTGTATAGGAGGTTTGATTATACTATAAGAGGAGTTTTTTAGGTTTGAGGAGAGTGTTAAACTATTTGATATACTGTGTATACTTCGTGAGATACTTAAGGAGTTTTTTAATATAGACTATTTAAGAAAGCTATAGCTGTTATATTATTTAATTTTAAATAACCTTAATACTGAGGAACTACTATAGGTTTTTACTTCTCTTAAGATAATATTTTTTTTAGAGGTTTACTAATAGTATGAGTATTTTAGATACTTTATCTCAGGGGAAGGAGAGTATATAGTTATTAATATAAAAGAAGAAAATAATATACTTCTTAAGTTAGTAATATAGCTTTCCTGCAGTAAGCTTAAAACTAAGGTATTTAAGGTCTACTTCTAGATGATACTACTAGAAGAGAAGAGATTTTTAAAGGCTATAGAGTGTTTTGTTTAGATGGTAGATCTTTCTGAGTTTTTAATAATTGGGTAGTATCTCTATATAGATTACTTTATTAAGTGTTACTTAGATAAAAGTGTTAATTATATTATACTGGAGTAGCTTGAGATTAAAGTAGTTAGTGATTACTATAAGGATTCAAAAAAATATATCTGCTAGAGTGGCTATGTAGGTTTTGTGGTTATTTTGTAGTTATTAGTCTCTATAAATAATAAGCTGAGCTTTGATTTTAAGGAGGTACTTATATTTATTAAGCTTGTAGATATAAACTTAGTGGTAATTTAGAATTTTCAAGCTTCTTGCGAGAGCTTTACTAATTTCGCTTTAGGAGTGTAATTTAATATAACTTTTAAGATAAGCTTTTTTAGTTATTACTATAGCTTCAGTATATAGATAAGTAAGTACTATTGAGTGAGATGTAGGTAATAGTAATAGTTTCTGCTATGGGATTTCTAAAGTAGGAATTTCTACTTCCCTGCGTCTTAAGTACTTTCTGCTATTTAATTTACCTTCTAGCTGAAGTTTATCTTTCAGATTTATAATAATTTTTTGGAGTCCTCTTGAGGTTTGAATTTTAGAGACCCCCTCTAGCTGATAATTTATATAATCCTGTGGCTATAGGCGGGAGTATCTAGGAGTGTCTTAAAATAACTAAAGGATGCTAGTTAAAAAAGTAGCTTTAAATGAAGATCTTCTAGTTACTTAGGTGTAGTGTCTTGTTTATTTTTTATACTTGATCCTCTCTAGAGATATCTAATTTCCTTACTCTCTTATAGTCTTATCTGTGTAAATAAGATTATAGAAGAATATAGTAGGTAATTCTGGAGGAGTTAATAATATAAACTTTACAGTTTTATATAGAGTTATAGAGGGCTTAAGGTTAGCTATAGTGTGGATATAAGATCTTAAGCTTTTATAGTTACTTCCTGCGTCTTTAATATAGATTACCTTATTAGGTTTTTTACTTAAGCTTAAGTGAGTATTTAAGCTGGCTTTACGTAACTTTACTGTAGCTAATTACTTTTATAACTAATAAGAGATCTCATTAAAGTTAAACCTCTTAAAATTATTCTGTAGAGAGGCTAAATTTCTATTAAAAAATATTATCTTATTAAAAGAGATATTATAAGTTATAATAATCTTATTTTATAAAAAGTTCTATATTTAAAACTGGTTGGTTGAAGTGTAACTAACTAAAAAGCTAACGAAAGCTTGCTTTTTGAGGTAAGTAAGGTAGTTACATTTAAGTTTAGTGTCTATAGTAAGAATAAAATATTTATAGTTATATACGTGAAGGTAGGCTAAGTCTAGCCTTATAGTATTATCTTTTTGAGCGACTTTATAAAGCTTCTAGTATAGTATTCGCTAGTCTAAAAAGCTTATTAGTGTATAGTTGTAAAGAAATACTGCTGCTTGTAAGGTCTCAGGTTAGAGATTGTGGGGCAGTTTGCTTCCTTACTTTATAGCTTTTACGTAAGTTTTAATAACAGTTTTAACCCGCTCTACGCTCCTATTTTGGCTTTGTGTATATAGTGCGGATAGTTTGAGGTGAATACCTCGAGTGGTTAGGGTGGCTTTTAGCTTCTTATATTTTAGGATCTTGTTGTTGTATTTAAAGACCTTAATGTTAATATTATACTGGCGCTTAAGGAGCGAGATGAAGTTATTAAAGGTTATAATTATAATAGCTTCAGTGTAGTTTATAAGATAAAAGTTTTATAAGTAGTTAGTAGCTCTGTCTGTAAATATTAAAGAGGAGGTGTAGCTGCTATAGCTTTAGTGATATAGGTGAAAGTTAAATGTAATATGCTCTCTAGGGGCAGTATATAAGGTATTCTTACGCTCTGTATAACGAATAATCTATTTTACCTTACTAACGCTGTAAGTTTTGTATGCTCCCTAAGTAGGTTAGTAATTATTGTATTTCGAATGACCGTCAGTAATATAAACACTATGAGTGGCTGAGATGAGGTAATTTAGAGGCTCTCTCTTAGGGTGTTCTAGTTGCTAGTGTTAAAGTTGTTTGTTACTTCTTAGGGGTCTTTAAATAGTCTCTGTAGTATATCTCTGGTAGTAATGGCGTCTAGGAGAGGGTTTATGTTATATTAACTATACTGCTAGAGTATTTAACCTCTTGTGAGGTGTATAGTATTTGAGGATTTATTGGCTATATTGAATGTTAATAGCTGCGATTTCTGAATAGTTACTTTTCTATAGTTGAGAGGGATAATTTAGCTTAATATCCTATTAGTAACTTTATTTTTGTAACTACTGAAAGGAGATGAGGTTTGTAGTTAGAGAGGTATAGAGAGTAATATTATAGAGGTGTAGTTTAGCTTCCTTACTTTCTGAGGTTGTAATGTGGATCTTGGCGTCTCTGTAGTTCTTAATAGGTACTAGCTTAATGCTATACTAAATATAATCTCTAGAGGGAGCTTCTTGGAGGGTTATAAAATGCTTGATATCTTGAAAGATATAAATTGAGGTATCTGAATTAAGGATAAATAAGTCTTGGAGAGGGTACTGCTGAGGTCCCTCTATGTAGTAAGCTTGCTATATAGTATTATAGCTGCTTTAGCCAGAGGGCTGGCTATATAATTATTATTATCTGAAGTTTTAAACTCTCTTTGAAAAGTCTGGATCTAAGGTGATTTGTTGTTTAATTCTCTCTTTAATTATAGTATTAAGTATCTAATTCTTATATGTAAGTAATAGGTATATGTAATAATAGCGTAAGAGTGGGTGGTTTTTACTATACTTGAGAGGACATAGGGGTCTATCTGAGTTATTAAAGTGTCTCTTACTACTTTAAGAGTTTAAGCTACTGTCTATAGCCTCTGAGGTAGTATTAAACGCTCTATAGCTGATTTTGCCTTAATAGAGGGCTTCAGGGAGCTACTATATAGCCTCTATAATAGTTGAGATAATTTCGTTCAGTAGTATTATATCTAATTAACTGTAGACTGTTAGTATATAGCTTTGAGCGTACGATTTAATTAGTAAGTAGGCTACGGAGAGTATAAAATTATTAACCTAAAGTGCCTCCGTAATAGAGGGAACGTAGCTAACTATTTAAGTTTTATATATAGTATCTTACTACTTCTGAAACTATATTTCAGTTAATACTTTTATAGTAAGGTATTTGATCTTAGGGGACTGGAGCGTATTATAGTATATAGTAGCTACTTGCTGGAGATAGAAGTTATTTGTGACACTAAAGTAGTTATAGAGGTTTATTAACTACGTAGTGAGGTTCTCCTCTATATTATAATACTGGCAGTTAAGTATATTACTAATATACTTATAGATTTAAGATAATATGTGGGCTTAGTTTAACCGCTTGCGTTTATACTCTTGAATCCTCATATTATAGAGGATATAGATAGTTATATAGGCTTTTAGGCTTTTCTCTGTAAGGTCTATAGTATCCTGAGTGTAGATCTGTTTAGAGGCCTTAAGTAGAAGTTAGAGTTCCTTAGGGTAGGTTTGCTCTGTAGGGATAGACTTATTAAGAGTACTAGAGGGGATTAAAGTCTCTAGAGTGTTTGTTTTGAGTGTTGTGGTAGGTATCTTACCCTTCTTTGCCTTAGGAAAGTTGTATATAAGGGGCTCTTGAGGGGCTACTAAAAGGAGGCTCTTTTAAGTGTCTAATTTGGGGTTAAGGTAGTTTTATAGGTTATAAGTTTTAGCTTCCACCTTGAAGGAGTTATACTAAGTAATCTACTGGTTAGCTTCCTTAAGTATTAATATAGGGGTGTTTTTGGTAGATATCTTAGTATTCAAGATACGTAAAATCGTCGTAATATATGCTTTTTAGCCTGGTGGCTCTTTAGTATCGTGAGACTCTTAATTGTTATATATAATTAGGAGGTAAAATCTGGTGTGTATTATATGTCTCTAAACATAGTTATGCGTACCGCGTGAGGCTCTATTTTGACTAAGTTAAGTGGGGCGAGGCTTGTGGAGATACTATGAGTGCCTGAGGCTCGAACGGTGTAAACTCTGCCGCTCGAACACGTTATTTCTGACAACTCTGTAGCTATACTAATAGTATATAAGTAATTAGTTAATATCTAACTTTAATTACTCTATTAGCTTATAGGTTATAAGCTGAAGTGACTTTATACTTTAGGCTGTATTACTTATTGAACTTAATAATATATTTCTTATTTTCTAGCCCTCTATCCACTATAAAGACTCTGTAAAGGCTGTAGTATATAATAACCTCTTCCCACAGAAACTTTATAATTACTTTTAAAGTGGGTTATAGAAACTATTAGGCTTCCAGCCAGCCTGTAAATATATCTCTTGCTTCAATAAGATACTATTTTCCTACTCTCTAGATATCTAAGTAAATATAGTTAAATAGAAATCCTTAAAGAGTAGTGAAACTATAGAGATCTCTTATTCTGCATACTCTCTATATTTAATAATCTAGATAATATTCTACTACCTTCTATATATCTTTATATATATTAAGCTAATAGTATTAATCTACTAACCTCTTATGGATAGTTTCTTATTCTTAATAGTTACTTTTATAATATATAGTTACTATTAATTATCTCTACTATTCTTCCCTATTAGTAACGTATTAAGGAATTATATAAAATAGTGTTAGTTAGGTGAATAGTAGCTAATCCTGTAATTAGAATATTAAAACTTTCTACCTGAAAGTTCTGAATTAGCTAGGGTTAATCTCAGGTAGCCTCTTTAGTGTTAATAGATAATAAGCTATTTATTTAGTCTCTCTTAACTAAGTCTGCAAATAGTCTAATACTGCTACTAGAAGTATTAAGACTTTATTAATTGAACTAGTTTTATCTGTTATAACTTCTAAGTTAAACATTTCTTCAATATATTAATTATCTCCTATAGTATATACTTTTTCGAAAAAGCTTCTAATTACTGTATCTGCAAAGAAGATCTGTATATTGATTTAGTTATTAATATTACTCTCTCCTTACTTATTATCTCAGTTAGATAGTCTAGATAGTTTTTATAAAAAGCTGTTAGTTATAGAGTTAGCTATCTTACTAATATACTTAATCTTAAAGTTAAATATTCTAATTTAAAATATCTAACAAATTACTAGTGCCTCTAGTAAGTTAGAAGTAGTATTATTAAGCTAAGTAATAAGAGTTTTAGTATTAGTTTCTAATAAGAAATATTACTTATAGAGGTAGTTTCTTAAGCGTTTCAGTATTTTTAACATTCCTTGAAGCTTTTTCTTACCAGTATTATAGTTAAGTTCTATACTTGCGAATAAGCTACTTTTGAAGTAGGTAATAGCTTATCTTTACTTAATAAATTATCTAAATACAGCTTCCTAACTAGTGCCACTAGTATCCACTACTAGGTATATTTAGCTACCTATAAGGCTATAGTTAATAGATATAAGTATAAAAAAGCTATAGAGTTTATTTTTAAGTTATTTTATAGTAGTGATCTACTCTTATTCTTATTAAAAGGGAATATTCTTTTTTAGTAAGTTATTAAGTAACTTTACTATAGTGGAATAATT
The DNA here is from genome assembly GCA_001693025.2 of Colletotrichum lindemuthianum. Taxonomy (NCBI): domain Eukaryota; kingdom Fungi; phylum Ascomycota; class Sordariomycetes; order Glomerellales; family Glomerellaceae; genus Colletotrichum; species Colletotrichum lindemuthianum. The sequence continues at coordinate 74,162 of MASP02000338.1, forward strand.
TTAGATTTATCCTCAATAAAATACTATAATATTAAAGAAGGATTATACTTCTGACATACTATTATAGTATTTCTATTTCTTAATCTTTATAATCTTTAACTCCTTAGGCTATCTTCTATAAGTTCTATAGATATATCTAACTATCGTAACTATCTATTATACTTATTGAGACTTCATAACTATAATTATATATCCTGTGAGTTTAATATTCACTAAAACCTTATCAATATTCTGAATATATTCTAGAATATATCTGCGAATATTAGGATAATATAGGTTATCTTTTTTGTTATAAGTTATTATTAGCTTTTTAATTGTAATATTATCTAGAAAGACTTTATAGTAATAGGGAATTAAATTATAAAGGATCTTTATTATAATTCTTATAAACTACGCAACTGAGTTTATATTTCCTATTAGAAGGATATAATATTAGAGAAGTCTAAATAGTATAGTAAATATTATTAAGTTTCTATTTTTAGAGTCTAAGGGAATTTAGTTATATTTAGAAAAGATATCTAAAAATAATAATAGTTTATATATATTAAAATCTTCTGAAAATTTATTAGCCTCTAGAGGAAACTCTATATCTTAAATAGTAACTATATTAATTTTTATTACTAAGTTAATTAGTTATATCTTACTATCTTTCTTCTATACTAAAAAGAATAGGTTCCTATAAATAGTATAACTATATTTTAGTATACTATTCTGAATATATACTCTCAGGATCTTGAGAATATTCTCTATTAGGTTTTTTAGGATAGGAATTAACTTAGTCTGCTATACTTTATAAGGAATTATCTTAATTATCTGAGGTAGCATAATAGAGTTTAGTATCTTTCTATAATAACTGAAGTCCCAGGCTAGTATCTTCTCTCTTACTTTTAAGACCTCTATCAGAAGCTCTTTCTCTAAGGTATATAGATAACTAAGTTTGTTTAGAATTAGATATAATCTCTTTAGTATTAAGTATTCTCTAGAGTAAATATTTAAAAACTTTAGTATAATTATATCTATAAATTAAGCTATAAAGTTATAAGTAATATTCTTTTTCACTTCTTTCTATATTTTTAACTTCTATTCTAAGTTTCTTTTTAATACTAATCTATCTGATAGTATATTATCTATAGGCTGGACTTTTTTGTTTTTTATTTTATATATAGTATTAATATCTTTAATAAATTTATTTTAAATATTAGTTACTACTACTTTTTCTAGCTATATCTCTCTCCTCTTTTTGAAAATAGTATTTACTACTTCCACTATATTTTATCTCTTATAATAGAATTTCCTCTATCTTTTAAAATCTCTTATATATACTTATTATTTATGTCTCGGGGGTTTATAAAAGCTATACAAATACTATCTTTTATAGGATAAATACTCTGGACTATAATTTCCTAGAGATATAATAATACTATAAATTTCTTCTATTCTTAGGTTAATTATCTTTCAGATTAAAATTTCTAAAATAACCTTAAATTCTTTATTAGTCTTATTTACTATTATAATTACTTCTTTATCGTTATTTAATAATTCTTTAATATTTTTTAGTATATTAAATTTTAGTGGTGGAGGTAGCTCCTGAGGGTTAGGATCTATTTTATTTACTGCCTTACGTTAGTTTTCTTCTTCTATATTTTATTTGCTAGCTGTTAATTTATAGGTCTTAATAGTAACTTCTAGTTTCCCTCCCCTATAGAAGGAGGAAGAAAGTATATATACTAAATATAGTTAAAGTTTGAAGAGTTTAGTATAATATTTTGAAACTTAGTAGTTAAGTTATATATATAAAATAATAATAGAATATTTAGTTAAATACTTCTAGACTAAATCTAGCTAACTATCCAGTTTAGAGTATACTGGAGTATTATGCATATCTTGATAATAAATAGTATACTCAGAACTAAATTCTTTATAATAGTCCCTTATGGCGTAATAAAGAACTCTATATTAGGGATATAATAACCCCCAATATAGATATTCTCTATTATTGCTCCTTAGAAGTCTATAGTATATTTAATATCTGTAATACTTTATAGTTTTAAATATATAAGTATAATATATCTAAATAGATTAGCTTTCTAGATATAGCTTTTAGAGATAATGTTAATTACTAATTTAGTGTTAATAATTCCTTGAATTTTCAGGTTCTGTAGGTCTGTAAATTAAATATTAACCTAGAAGTAAATTATTATAAAATTATAAATTATAGTAAAACTTATAATTATACTTTCTGTAATTCTAACTAATTCTGTTATAGTGCTTATAACTTTAATATCTATATTATAAACTTAAGTGACTAATATTAATTAGGTCTGTAAATTAGATAATAAAACTATTAGTGTATCTTTCTTATTATCAGACTGTGGTTTTATTAGTTTAGTAATATACTGATAGTTCTATTAATTAATCTATATTTGAATTACGTTCTCCTTATTACTAACTTTATTAAATATATCTATAAATTCCTCCTCAGTTAAAATAAAAACCTCTTTTATCTGCTAGCTTTCTTAGTAATTTTTTATAACTAATTAGGTATACTTATAGCTAACTTAAGTATATACTAGCTAGGTTTTTTAAAGTAGATTTTTAGGAACTAAGATTTACCTCCCTACTTTCTTAAAATAAATATAATAAGTAAGAGCTTAATTATTAGTATCTATTAGCAGTATAGTAAAAGCTAGTTATTTAGGTATTTATTTAGTAGAGAATATTCCCTGAGGAACCTCCCCTATAGTTAGTATTAGCTTATTATCTTAGTTTAGTTTGATAACCTTTAGCTCTAGCTGAGAAAAGCTAGTTTAATATCCTTTATTAGTTAGATCTGTGAATAATTCCTATTAAGGTTTATAATAATGATAGGGTGTAAATCTTATAGAGGTTAGTTTTAATCTGTCTGTAGTTGTAATATCCTCAGTTGCTACTTTAGATTTATCCTTAAATATAGTGATACAAATAGGGTTAGAAATTATAATATTAAATATAGTATAAACTTCCTCTACTTATTTTTTTTATTAGTATTCAGTAAACTGCCTGTCAGCTTCTGTAATTAAAGCTTACTATCTTATATAGTTCTGAATAAGCTCTATAAGTTTAGAAAATAATTATAATTTAATTTTATTAGCTTCCTTAGCTTCTTTTAGGAAAACCTGAGGTCTCTAGGTAATATAGAATAGGATTATCTTTCTATCTAGCTAGTTTTTCTAATATTTTTTATTAATAATATGATCTTATATTAATATTACTTTGTTACTTCAGTAGCTAATATAATAAGTATCTTTTCTGTAGAAGTAAATACTATAGATCTGGCAGGCTATTATAGTTTCGTAGGTTATTATATAATATTCTGACTGTCTATACTACTAGTAGTTTATATTATCCGTAGGCTAGTATTAGGGATGGGAGCGGTTAAAAAGTAGTATCTAACTACTATAAATTTTACTTATTCTATATTAAAATCTTCTGAAGTTACTACCTCTATAAGCCTGCAAATTAGTTATATAAGAAGAATAGGTGGAGCTTAATTTAATTAATATAGCGTAAATCTCTGTGTATACTGATAACTTATTCTACTGCCTAATAATACGATAGATTACTAATATTTAATTATTTACAGAGAGGCTGACACTATTAACCTAAAATTTTTTAAAGATATCTACTAACTTCTCTACTCTTATAGTAATACCTTCTTTAACTATTTTTACTTTTTTAGATATCTAAACTACTTTAGGCTTTATTAAAATTATCTTTAATAAACTTAGAGAGAGAGCTTTAGGGGCTAATATCTTCAGCTAGCCTGTAAGTTATTTTATTAAGATTTAGTCTTTTCCCTACTATATAAACACAGCTTTGAAAGTTTTCTAATTTATATTAATAAGCTTATAGAATTTATAGTGAAGGTTTTAAGTTATTTCCCTCAGTGCTCTAGGAGATACTCTATATATAGTAATATATATCAGCTTCTGGTTAGGCAGCTTGGGGTCTCCTTAGGTAGCAGTATAGATCTAGAAGTTATTAATTATAGTCAGTAGAAATATAATTCCTGCTAGGTTATCTTCCTTTAGTAAGTTTCTAATTATAAGAGTTTTCAGTTTCTTATTAGAGTTTTAGTTAACTATTAGGTTTATAAGTTTATATATAATTAAAAATGTTTCTTTAGTTTCTATCTAAATAGTTTTACCTATTAAGATTAATATTATAATCTTTTTAAAATATAGAGTATAGTATATATAGACTTTCTTAATTATATTAACTTTAGGTTTATAAGATAGACTTACTAGTAATTTAAATTTATCTAGGAAATTAGAGATATTATTACTAATAAACTTAAAAGCTCCTTTAGACTAAGGAGATATAGTAGCTACAGTAAGCTGAATTTAGAATGTTTTTATTAGTATTAAGTAGTTAGCTACAGTTAGGATATAGTTTATCAGTAGAGTTATAAAGATATTTACAGATATATTATCTTTTCCTGATAGAGCTTCAGCTTAAGATCCTAAAGATAGATTCCTAGTTAGATTATTATATTAAGAATAAACTGAAGGAGTATCATCTAAATCTTCTGAGATATTCAGAGCTTAAGGTTAAATACTTTCAAACGTTAAACCTGAGAATATAATAGTAGCTAATATTATAAAAGAGATTTTAGTATTAAGTTTAGTATAACTATTATCTTTATCTTAAACTATCTTACGTAGGTTATATTATATTGCGAAATTATTATAGTAAGTAATAATAATAATATTCTAATTACTTATTATTAATAAGAATAGTAAATAAAACTATCTATGTAAGGTTTTTTACTATTTTTTTATCTTTATTATATAATATTTTAATTTAATTCTATATAAAGCTGCTAGTTAATCTTCCTAAAAACCTTAATAGATTAGTAATTTATAGTAATTCTAATATTATCTATCTTCTCCTTCTTTAGAGGTATCTAAAAGTCTGAATATAACTATCCTCGCGCGTCGTCTTCTCTAAAAAAGAAATATTTAAGTTATAGTGGTCTTCTTTTTACCTAACTATCTTCTCTATATTAGAAGTATTTAAATAGTCTATTCATCCATCTCTTTACTAGTTTTCAGATAAATAGGTTAATCTTACTATACTTATTAGCTTAGTAAGACCACCTTCTTAATTATTCTATAATTATTATTATAATTATTATTTTCTATTATATCTAGTGGAGTAATTTTTAGTCTGCCTGCAGGCTAGGTCTGTAAATACCCTACTAATAATAATTTTATAATATAAAGTTATAAAAGTTTATTTAGTGAAGCTATATAAATACTAATTCCTGAATACTTTCCAGGTCTCTAGAGTATCCACTAGTTTCAAGAGTATAAGTATAGCTATCATTCAGTCTTCTTATTTCTAGTATAGATCTATAAATAGCTTTTTTTAGTAATTTTTCTAATCTTTATACTTACTTATATATGTTTTCTTAATAGTAGGATAATATATTATATTTTTATTATATTATATTAATATTTATTTATTGAGGTAGTATAGAAGTATCTCTCTGTTCCAGCTTTAAAAACTAAGAATAGAATAATCTGCCTCTAGGAAACTATTAAAATAAGCTATAACTGAGAGAGCCTATCTGGACTAAAACTAACTAACCAACCCCAGCCATAAAACCTGAGAGAAGCAAAAACAGATAGAAAATATTAAGAAATATTTTAAAACTGTAGAATTATATTCGCAGATCTACGGTCCAAAAGCTAAGCTGATCTGAATAGTAGGTTTTAGATTCTGGAGAGAAGAGAAGTTGATTCTTTCTATCCCCCTGTGATGAACCTGGCTATTTATGCTTGTGAGGCCACTTGTGTTACGTAAATGGGCCTGTTTACAGGCTTAACCCCATTATAATAGTTTCTAATAACTATATTTTAAGTAACTATTAGAAACTATTAGAATATTAAGATAACTTCTTTATTTCAGTAGGATATTCTATTTAAAACTATCTAATAGATATGAAATATAAAGAAAGAAAGTAATATTACTAAGAATACTAAAAGACAATTAAATTCTTCTGGAAAGATAGCTTATTAAAATTAAACTTCCCCTTAGTAATAATATTTTAGCTATTTTATATATATATATCTATGCTTATATTAGGGTAAAGAATTTACTAAATAGTATTATTTTAATATATATATTAATATTGAAGGGAGGGGCTGATAGCTTGCTTTCTATTTCAACTATTAGTAGATATATTACCTCCTGAAGTGTAACTTTAGCTTTTCCACCCCCCTGCTACCTATTACAGCTAACCCTAAGTTAATTTAAGGTTAAATTCCTTATAGCTATAGCAGCTAGTATATCCACTCTATATTAAACTTTTTTGCAGATAATAGATAACTAATAACTTCTTCTATATAAACTTTATATCCTTATATCCTTATATTATATATAATTTAAATAGCTTGAGAGATTTAATTACTACTAACAATAGCTACTTTATTTAAATGCTTAATATAACCTTAATATTCATAATTTTAATATCTTCCGGACTATATTCTATTTACCCCTAAGATAAAACTTTATACTTTTAATATAAACGTTTTCCGCTATTAATATAAGCTAACTTATAAGCTTTATATAAATATAGTGGAACTTAGTCTGCTTTTATTAGTAAATCATCTTAATATATTAAATGCAGCTAATATATAAATAATATTTATATAGATATAGATACTTTTGGTATAACTAGATAACTTTTAAAATCTCTATAATTATATTACTATAATACTGTAAGGTATCTAGTAAATAATATTATTATAGTATATTAATATCAGGATATTATCTAATTAATAACTAGTCTCTATAATAGTTATCTTAATATAGTAAATTATAGAATAACTATATAATTTTCTTTTCAATATCTATAGGCTAGTTATTAATTATAGTATTTAGGATAATTTCAGTATAATTTAGTTTAATAAACTAATAGCTTTAGTTATAGTAATTATAGCTGAATATCTTTTTATCTATTCTATATTGTTTTAGTTATAAATAGCTGTATAGATTTCAAGGCGAATTTAATTCAATTATAAAGATATGGAAAAGTAATAAAGTATAAAATACTTAGCTTTTATAGGCTTTTTATTTTATTCTATTTTTAAGAGGTTTATAAAGATTCTTAACCTTATAACTTTAGTAGTTACTTTTAGCTATATATATTAAGCTTTAGCTTTACTGAAGCTTTTACTATATAGATTATTACTATAAGGCCTTCCTCCACTATAGAGTTCAATATTACAACCGGAAGTATAATTATTTACAATAATAAGTAGTCTTATTACTATTAAAACTAGTTATAAGTTAGTATTAGTATAAATACTATTACTAGGTAAATTTTACACTTAGAATTATATATAAAGTAAAGAGCTTGGATACTACTATAAATATAAAGCAAAAGTAACTAAATATGAATATTCAAGCTACTAGATTCCTTATTTAAAAGGATATTCTAAATTTACTATTAAGCTACTAATTTGATTTAGGTTTTACTATATATCTATTAGAACTAGAAATCTCAAAAGCTATAAAATAGATAATACTTTTGCTATTCTGTTTAGAAATAACTAATAATGTACTAAAAGTTACTAAACCTAATCTTAAAGTCTAGATAGTTAATACGCTTAATACTGAAATTCTTATAAGCTAGAAACTTAATATTCCTAATGAAGTTAATATTCTTAATATTGAGGAAATCATTAAAGTTAACTTATGTTAAGGTTTTGAAATTCCAGTATAGATATATACTAAAAGAATATATAATATTTATTCAGTAAAGTTAGCTAGAAGCTTAATAATATCTCTAAAACCCTTAGTATATAATCTAATTAATATATTCTAGGGTTTAAAGTTGATATACTGATATTTTAACCTATTTATAATAGCTTAATTTATATAGTAATAGGTTAAAAGCTATTAGTAGCTATATATTACTACTTATTAGAAAACTGGAAAATTACCAAAAACCAAACTATTAGATATATTTCTGTTAACTATTATAAGACACTAATAATCTATAATCTGGAAGAGAATAAAGTTTCACCTTTTGATTATGTTAACGCTAAAGATTCTTACTTGGCTATTACTAATAAGTTATATTAAAACTGGAAGCTAGGTCTGAAATTTAACTTTAATCAAAGTACTATTCTTACACTATAGAAAGTAATAATCTATAATTACTTTAAGAAGTTTATCTAGAGAATATTTAAGATTATTATAAAGTATCTAATTCTTTAGCAACCACAAGGTTAAATTAATATAGAGAAATATAAAAAGACTATTATACTGCTAGTAGATAACTACTATAAGAAGGAAATTATATAATATCTATATTTAGTAAATCTGAAAAGTTAAATATTTCTGGATAATAGACTTGATAGAATATATAAAGGAAGTTAGTTTAAATAAATGAACTTATATATAGTATTTAAAGCTTTAATCTTAATAGTCTGGAGAATAGTAAATAGAAAGAAAAGGGTATAAATAGTTATACATTTGAAAGTATTTAATACAGTTACTATTCCAGATACTTATTCTATATTATTTTAATTTAAGGTTATATGGAAATTCTATAGAAAGAAGTTTATTATAGTAGTTAATACTAGATAATATTTTCACTAAATACTAATTATTAAAGAATACTAGGAATATTTAATAATTATTAGCTATTAAGAATAGGAAATATCTATAATAATACTAATAGAATCTAGAATCTTACTAATATATACTTAAAGGTTTATAGATAGAATTGTTAAATTATATTAGAACTTTGCCTGGGTATATATTAATAATATTACAATTGCCTCCGAAATAGTAAAATAATATTATTAATAATTAAACATTATTCTTAATCTATTTAACTATTAAAACCTAAACCTCTCAGGAGATAAATACTCTATTAGATTTCCCTTAGTTAAACTGTTAGATTTTAAGGTAGATAGCTTTCAATTCTTAAATACTAAGGATCAAACCCAAGGTCTTTAGAATATTAAGTTTCCTAAAATCTTAATATTACTAGAGAAATAAAAAGAAGTGATAGGATACTAATAGCATTTTATATCCAGATATAGCTTTAGAATTAATTTTTTTCAGAATAGGAAAATAAAGTTACTAGCTTCAGAATATAAATAAGGAATTACAATAGGCTAAAAATAAATATATTACTACTTTAAACAAATATTTAACTTGATATAAGAAGAGAAGAATAACTTTAAAGATATTAAATTAGTATTTACTACTATAACTACCTTGATTTATTATAATCCCAATTAAATATTACTTATTTAAGTAGATATCTCTTAAGAATATAGATAAAGTATTTTTCTTTTCTATATTAAAGATAAAGAAACTAATTAGAAACCTGGAAAATAGTACTATATATTTCAGTTTAGCTAATTATTTATATAAGCTGGATACTAATAAATGCTAAAACGCGGTACTAGCTAATAGAACGTAAAGTTTCATATTTAGCCTAAACTATTTAAAAAACTACAATATTAATTTAATCTACCAGGAAAACTTTATTAATTATACTCATAGACTATATATCTACTCTAGACGTAATAGTTTAGATAATTCGTTTTATAACTAATCGAAGAAAAGTTAATTTATATCTTATTTTAGCGGCTTAATATCTTTTATAGTTTTAACTGGAATATTATTATATTTCTGGAAATATTAATGTTATTTCAGATATGCTATCCAGAATGTAAATAGATTAAAGATTAATCCTTTGTAATAAAGAACTAAATAGAATATAGAATAAGTAGGTAGTTTATACTATAATGGAAGTTAGACTAAAATAAGTTATCAGAATGAAGCTAGAATAATTATATTTAACTACTCTAAAGCTTAGTAAAATCTATAAATAACTATAATAACTTAAGAATTTAAATAGATTACCTTTTCAAATCTCTAATAGACTGCTGTATTTTATTAAATATTGAGGATATTAAAGACTTTACGTTCCTAATTCTATAGCTGGAAACTTAATTAAGGCTTTATATAAAACCAATTGATATTAAGGAATATAGAGAATATAATATAATATATTTTTAAGATATATAATTCTATAGCTTATAAAGAAGATTACAGAATTTATGAAATATTGCGTCATATATAGTTTATTATTGAAATTAAGGATAAAACTACCAGGAGAACTTTAACTAATCCTATACTTATTAATACTATTTCATACTATGACTATAGATTTCATTATAGAATTGCCGGAGGAATTATTAGATCTTTCTCCTTAGAAACTTGCTGAGATTCTATTATATAATTTATTAATAATCGTAATAAACAGGTTTTCTAAAGTAATACTATTAATTTCGGGACAAATAATATATACTTGTGCTAACTGGATGAAAATTCTATTTTAGTCTTTTTATATAGGAAACTGGTAAATTTCTAAGGTAATTATTTTAGACTAAAACCTAGAATTCTTATTAGAATTCTGGAAATCAATATGGAAAAACCTAAATGCTGAACTTTACTTCTTAATAGTATATTATCCATAAACTAATAGACTTTTAAAATAAAGAAACCAGACTATCGAAATAATAGTTTATATATTTATACTTAAAAACCTAGAGATATTATAAATTAATTTCCTAATATTAATATAATTCTTACTAAATAATAACCTGGTAAATATAATACTCAAGACTTCAAATAATATTCTTCTTTAGATACTAGCTTGACTGTAGTGCGAACGCTAGAGGAGGGACAGTAGAGCTTAGTATTAACCTAAAGTATAAATAATATTTAACCGTTAACTAGTAGGGATTAATCTTAGTAGCAACTAGCTAATTATAGCTAAGTTGACTACAGCTAATCAGAAGGCTGCAAGCTGCGATTGTTTCCTGTAGAGAAACTACGTAGATTCCACTTAATAAACTTAACTTACCTCTTAACTTACTTTCTAATATAAACTTAACTATTTTAGGTCAAATTACTTAGAATAAAGTATCTTTTTTAATTATATAGATATAAATACTTATAAAATATATATTTAATAATACGTATGAACCAGTAGTATTTACCTCAGGAGATTATATATATCTTTAACTTAGAAAAGGCTATTAACTTTCGGGATATTAGTTAGTAGAACCTTCTCCACCAGAAACTAAGTTAATTAAATTACTGGAAAAGGTTAGAAAACTTATATATTACCTACGCTTACTGCTAACTATAAATATTTACTTAGTAACCTTAATTACTTACCTAAATCCTATAGCTATCTTTACGAAGAATCTATATAAATATACTATAATATATATTAAGGGGAGAGGCTAATAGCTTACTTTCTATTGCAACTATCAGTAAATATATTACCCTCTGAAGTATAACTTTAACTCTTCCACCCCTACTAACTGCTGCAGCCGGCCCTAAGTTAATCTGAAGCTAAATTCCTTCCAACTATAGCTGGGATATTTATCCTACGTTAACTTTTTTGCAGATAACAAATAACTCATAACTTTCTTTATATTAACTTTATATTCTTACACCCTTATATTCTTATACTATTTATATATAATTTAAATATCTTGAGAGATTTAATTACTACTAACTATAGCTACTTTATTTAAATACTTATTATAACCTTAATATCTATAATCTTACTATCCTCCAGACTATATTCTACTTATCTCTAAGATAAAACTTTACACTCCTAATATAAAAGTTTTCCGCTATTACTATAAAAGCCTTCCGTTATTAATATAAGTTAACTGATAATCTCTATATAAATATAATAGAATTTAGCCTGCTTTTATTAGGAAACAATCTTAATATATTAAATATATTGAGTGTAGCTTATATAAAAATAATATTAATATAAATATAGATACTTTTAGTGTAGCTATATAGTATCCAAAACTCCAGTAATTATAATATTATAATATTCTAAGGTATCTAGTAATTAATATAGCATATTAATATTAGGATACTATCTAATAAATAACTAGTTTTTAAAATTATTAGCTTAATATAGCAAATTATAGGATAGCTAGATAATTTTCTTCTATATATTTAGAGTCTATTTATTAATATTAGTATTTATAATATTATTTAGACTTTTTAGAAGATATTAATATTTGCAGTTATAGAGGTTATAATAGAATATTTAGAATCCACTATTGTATTTCCCTGGTTGTAGATAGCTATATAAATTTGAGGATAATGTTGGTTTAATTATAAAGATAATACTAAGGATAGTTTAAATATAGAAAAATAATAAATCTTAGAATATTTAGCTTTTATAGGCTTTTTATTTTATTCTATCTTTAAGAGGTTTAAAAAGATTCTTAACCTTATAACCTTAGTAGTTATATTTAGCTATATATATTAAGCTTTAGCCTTATTAAGGTTTTTGCTATATAGATTATTACTATAAGGTCTTCCTCCACTATAAGGTTAAATATTATAAGTGGAGGTATAATTATCTATAATAATAGGTAATTCTAATACTATTTAAACTAGTTATAAGCTAATATTAGCATAAATACTATTACTAAGTAAATCTTACAGTTAGAATTATGTATAGAGTGGAAAGCTTAGATACTACTATACATATAAAGTAAAAGTAACTAAATAATATATATTAAGTCTATAGAACTTAATAATATTAATAAGAGTAAATTCTAAGATTTATTTTCATATTATAGAATAGAGAGAATCTTAGGAAAAAGAATAACATAATTAGAAAGAGGAACATTTAGAGTTTAGTATCTTATTAAGTAGAAGAATTAACTTAGTATTTATAATATATAGATAGATATCAATACTATAGAAGTAGAGAAAATAATTAAGAGATTTAAAGAAAAGAAAACTTAAAAGAAGAACTAGCTAAAAAAGCTGAAAGAAAATAAGATATTATTATTAGATTAATACTAAATGTCTATACCAGGAGAATAGCTAAATAAACCCAGATATAAAACTATAGAAAGAAAATTAAAATAAACTATCTCTAACTAAATTTAGGAAGATATATTTCTCAGTATAATTTCTCTATAATCTCCGGAAAATCAAAAAGCCTATAAGTAGGAAATCTCCAAGCAATTAAAGAAATCCAGAAATAGAATATTACTATAAATTATAGAATAACTTAATGGGAAAGAATAACTAGATTCTATTTAAAATTATAGTATCTTCCTGAAATAATTATAATAGACAAAATTATATATCATTATTAGAATAATAATAATATATAATAACTATGTTCTAAATAGCCTACTGAAGTAAGTAAATAGAGAATATTTGACTATATACGAAGGTTTTCTGTATTCTCTTTAATATAATAGCTATTAGAAAATACTATTATTAATATATAAAATAAAGGTAGATATTCTTCTTATCTATTAAGATTTAAAGCCTATCACTTCTTATATTTCACTATACTTTCTTACTTCTATTAAAGTATACTAATATATTATATTGAATATTGCTTACTATTACTAATTAAGAGATAATAACTGTATAAAGCTTTAATATAATTTATTTTCTGGTGGAAGAGAAGGTAAAAACCTAATATTTTCTAGCTACTTCTAAATACTCACTATTTATAGAGGGGAATTACTATTTTCCAAATATATTAAATCTATAAGTAACTAGTTTAAACTTTAAGGTAATATTAATAGGTAAACGTTTCAGTATTATTAAGTTACTATAATTTCCAGAGAAATTATAGTTTCTTTTAACCTAATTTGGAAAAACATTATTTTTATTATAGATTCAGAATTTAACTATATTAATAATCTTAAAATTACTAAATTCATATTTCTTATCTTTTCTTAACCACCCTGTTCCTTACTTTCAATATTTAAACTATTTCTTTCTGCAATAGTTAGCTAATTTATCTTAAACTTTAGAATCCTACTTAAAGATCTATTAAGAATATAGATAATATATTAATTTTCAATTATATATATCTTCCTTCTTAATTCATATAATTAGCTACTAATTCTAATATAAGTTATATAAGAAATACAGCCGGTAGATTCTTACATAATATATAGAATCCAGCAACTTCCACTCCTTCTATCTAGAATTAGAAATCTGTAAATATATATTTTATTTAGCCAGAAAGTTAGTAGTAACCTATTATTCTTAAAGCTAATCTTCAGAAAGAGAAAATCAAGACGGCAGTATAATAGATAAATACTATTACTAAATTAATTTAAGAATAAAAGAAGGAAGATGTTTTAACTAAAATAAGTTAGAATCATATAAATATATTATTTAATAAAATATCAGATATTATAGAAATACTAATAATTGTTACATTTTTGCTTAATATCAAGAATAATTCTAATCTTCTTATATTTAAATATACTTTAAAGAGATAGCTCAGCTAGAATAGTTTCAATCCATTAAAATATATAGAATTTCATAAATCTAACTACAATATACAATAAAACATTTAGCTAGTTTAATAAACTTTAGCCTCCAACCTTAAACTTAATAACTAATAAATGGCATCTACTTCTAACCTTGGTAATAAAATTAATTAACTTGCAGTAGTAGATTCAGAAGGAATATAAACTCAGAAATAGAAAATTGAAATTGATGAATTAACTCTTCCTTATATACGTAAACATAAGTCTAGTTCCTAAGTTATTAATAGAAAGAAAATTAGTTCTTTCTAGAATAATCTCTATTTCTTAGCTAACTAGCTAATAATTGAATACTTAATAAATCTATATGTTAATAATATTTAAAAGAATAATTATCTACAGATAACTTCTCCAATATTCCTAATAGATATTCTGGGAATTTCTTATAGATTTACGAAAGATAATGGTTATAAGGTTACATAAATATACTAAGGTTATTATATTTCAGAAAAGAAAGAACGTTTTCTTAGCAAATTAAACTTTATAGACAATAATAACTTTATAATACTTATAGCTAATACTATTAGGTTCCTGCGGAAGTATTCTATTATAGTTATATATTTCTTATTAACTAACTATATTAATATTTAGATTACCTAGAATATTAATAATAAAGAAATGCTTACTCTTCTTTGAATACCTAAGAAATATCATATGAACTAAATTAACAGATAATATAAAGAAGTTATATAAATAATCATTTAAGAACGAAGATATTAAGAATAATAAAAATAATATTAAAATGAAACATAATTAGAAAAGAAATTAGTTATTAAAGTTTAATTATTATACTCAATAGTTTCTATAACATCTTACCTTAAGATTATGCTAATATAGTAGGCTATATAAGGTTATTTAAAGATTCTATATTTTAATTTCATTTTGCTAGAATCTATCTACTTCATCCTTCCGTAAATCCTAACTAATCAATTTATTTTATAGAGAAACCTTCTATTTATTTATATAATCAGAATTTCTTTACTATAGTTAATAATTAGGGTGAATCTTTTTTATATTAGGTAATTATTATAGAATATTATAAAAAGCGTAAAATTCCAGTGGATTGTATAAAGATTTCCCACTGGAAATCTCCAGGAAATTACCAGAATGCCCTATAGAGTTTCTTTAGAATTGTTCCAGACTTTCCTGGTAGATTTCCAGAAGATTTCCTAATAAAATACCTTAGAAATCTAGGTAGATTTCTTCTAGGAAAAAGAAGAATTATCAGCTTTTATACTATTATTCTACCAGTATTAAAGTGTAATATTAAGAAATAGAATATTGATATCTTTAAAGTTAATAAATAAGATAGAAAGATATTGAATATAATAAGTTTCCTAAAAGACTTAAATATAGATTGTTATATTTTAGATATATAATGAAGGTTGAAATAATAATAAAGAATGATTATTATAATATTTAATAGGAGGGGCTAATAGCTTGCTCTCTATTGTAACTATTAGTGGATATATTACCTCTTGAAGTATAACTTCAGCCTTCCCACCCTCCTGCTAACTGCTGCAGCTAGCCCTAAGTTAATTTGAAGCTGAACTTCTTGCAGCTATAGTAGCTAGTATACCTACTTTACGTTAACCTTTTTATAGATAATAAATAACCGATAACTTCTTCTATATTAACCTTATACTCTCCCCTTATATCCTCATACTCTTACGTTACATATAATTTAAATATCTTAAGAGATTTAATTACTGCTAACTATAGTTACTCTGTTTAACTACATATTATAACCTTAATATCTATAACCTTAATATCTTCTGGATCCCCTACATAAAGTTTTATATTCCTAATATAAAAGCTTTCTGCTACTGAAATAAAGGTTTTCCGCTACTAATATAAGCTAACTTACGATCTCTACGTAAGTATAGTGGAACTTAGCCTGTTTTCATTAGTAAATAATCTTAATATTTTAATTAAATATAGCTAATATATAAATAATAATAGTATAGATATAGATATATTTAGTATAGCTATATAATATCTAAAACCCTATTAATTATAATATTATAATATTCTAAAATATCTAGTAATTAGTATAATATATTAATATTAGGATACTATCTAATTAATAACTAGTTTCTGAAATTATTAGCTTAGTATAGTATATTATAGAATAGCTAGATAATTTCCTTCTGAATTTCTAGAGTCTACCTATTAATATTAGTATTTATAATATTATTTAGACTCTCTAGAAGATATTAATATTTCTAATTATAAAGGTTATAATAGAATATATAGTTTCTACTATTATATCTCCCTAGTTATAAGTAACTATATAGATTTAAGGGGAATTATAGTTTTATTATAAAGAATATAGAAGAGTAATAGAATATAGAACGCTCAGTTTTTGCAGGTTCTCTATTTTATTCTATTTTCAAGAGGTTTATAAAAATTCTTAACTTTATAACCTTAGTAGTTACTTTCAGCTATATATATTAAGCTTTAGTCTTACTGAGGTTTTCACTAGTTATTACTATAAGGTCTTCCTCTACTATAAGGTTAAATATTATAACTAAAAGTATAATTATCTACGATAATAGGTAGTTTTATTACTATTTAAATTAGTTATAAGTTAGTATTAGTATAAATACTATTACTGGGTAAATTTTACAGTTAGAACTATATATAGCGTGAGGAGTTTAGATACTACTATAAGTATAGAGTAAAGGTCACTAAATAATATTTAATTTTATCTTTTAAAATACTTTCTTTTAGTTTATAATTAGTAAATATTATAATTAATTAATTTTATATAACTAGTTTGTAACTAGTTTGTAACTGGTAGTTTCTACTTTATAATATCTAGTTTATATTATAGTGCGTACGTATTATAATCGAAGCTATAAATAGGAATTAGGAATATAAAGTAGTAGGGTATATAATAGATATATTATATTGAATATTATATATAGAAGGTAAGCTTCCTACTTATAAATTTATATAGTGTAATTTGGATGGAAGTAATTTATATTTTTATAGCTATTTAGCTTATATTTATAACTAGATTTTAAGTTTTTATATTTATTCTACTATAGTTTTATAATAGGTTTCTGTAACTTTCTAAAATTAGATTTTCTGGGGAAATTTTCAGGAAGTTTCCGGGATTTCTATAGGAAATTTCTGGTATGTCTCTATAATATTCCTCCTTGGTGGAGTAAATTTTACTTTACTTTAGTATTACTTTATAGCTTTTTGGTAATTCTATAGCGTTTAATCTTTATAAGATTTTTAATATATTTAAATAATAGTTATGCTAGTGGTTTTATAAAGCTATTAAGAATATTATTAGTAGTTTTTATATATCTAAATATTATCTTATTCTAACTGACTACTTCTTTGTAAAGTAATTACGTATTTTAATATATTTACTTTATTATTTAAGGCTTTGTTTTTGTGAGGATAATTAACTTAATATTATCTATTTATATTGATATAGGTTTAGTAATTATCTTTTTCAGTTTGCTAAATAGATTTTAAATCTACATAGCTTCTCAAGTTATATTAGAGTTTATATAGTATTTAGCTTCTATAGATAATTTTACTATAATTATTTAGTGGTAAGATATTTATAACATTAGCTTTCCAGCTATAACAAATATCTATTTAGTTATTAATTCTGATATAATTCTATAGTTAATATAGTTAGTATTCATATATTTATAAAGTTTCACATCATTGTTTCTATTTTGCTATATAGTATAACTAGAATAGTATTCACATTATATTTTAATATATTAAAGAAGATATAATATTTCTTTTTTATAAGATTCGTTAGAGTAATATAAGAATCTTACCTAAAGTTTCTATCTAAATAATAAATTTAGTTATACTATCTAAATAGTAAACTAAAGTTTTCTAAATACTTAGTAATATTATTATAATAATATCTTATTAATTAGACTTTGTATTAGAATAGTAAACTCTTAGGCTTCCAGATTTACTAAAGTGGCAGTAGGATAGAGGAACTTTCTAAATATCTTAAAGATCTTCTTTAGGTAACCTTTCTGTAAGATTATTTAGCTACTTTTACTTTATACTAGTAGTAGTATCTAAGCTTTTTACTCTATATATAGATTTAACTATATAATATATCCGGTAATAGTATTTATACTAATACTAGCTTATAACTAGTTTAAATAGTAATATAATTACTTATAATTATAGATAATTATACCTCTAGTTATAATATTTAACTTTATAGTGGAGGAAGACTGTATAGTAATAATCTATATAGTAAAAGTCTTAGTAAGGCTAAAGCTTAATATATATAACTAAAAGTAACTACTAAGGTTATAAGGTTGAGAATCTTTATAAACCTTTAAAAAATATAATAAAGTAAAAAGCTAAAAGCTAAGTATTCTATTTAGTTACTTTTACTTTATACCTATAGTAATACTTAAGCTCTTTACCCTATATATAGTTCTAACTATAATATTTACCTAGAAATAGTATTTATACTAATACTAACTTACAACTAATTTAAACGGTAATAAACTTACCTATTATCGTGGATAATTATACCCATAGTTATAATATTCAACCTTACAGTAGAGGAAGACCTTATATTAACAATTAGTGAAAGCCTCAGCGAGGCTAGAACGCTAAGTATTCTATGATTAATTATTTTTTCTATATTTATATAATAAAATTATATTTTATCCTATCTTTAAGAGGTTTATAAAGATTCTCAACCTTACGACTTTAGTGGTTACTTTTAGCTACTGAAATGGGGTGGAATAACAACAACAAAAACAAACAAAAGAACCCTACAAAAGAGTGGCTGTAACAGCCATATGGCCGTGGCCGTATGGCTGTACCAAAAGGGAGTGAAAATGAAGGGAAAAACTGGCTTGTATTGCTGCTGTAACTGGCTTGCTACGCTACGGTTAAATACGTGGCTACGTAGGGCTGTAGCCCTACGTA
>MASP02000339.1:0-51286 GCA_001693025.2 Colletotrichum lindemuthianum
TTTATAATATTAAGTAAGATATCTAAAGCTTCTTATTCTATACTTAAAATTATATTTTCCTAGTTTTCTTTCTACTTCTGAAACTATATATTAATAGTTTACTAGAGGAGTCTAATTTAGATAGATATAATAGTTATTAAGTTCTATTAAGTATAAATATCTTATAGAAATCTTAAAAGCTTTTCCTGTAGTTAAGTAGATTTTTGAAGGTTTTTAAACTTTTAGGACTTAAGAACTAAAAGTTTGAGAGAGATAGTAAGTTATCTAATTTATTATTTATTAGCTTAATATTACTATAAATAACTACTAGAAATAGTTTTACTTTATAAATAATTATATTTATATAATTCTTATTTTATGAAATTACTTAGTTAAGTTATTTTTATAGTTTATAATCTGTAGGATTAGTAGCTTATTAGTTATTATACTTTAGAATATTCTTTTTATCCTGTTAATTTTAATTTTAGTCTTTGAAATCTAAAGAGTTTTTATAATAGAATATTAGTATTTTAAATAGTTTTAGTAGAAAATTATCTATATATTATTATATTTACTATCTATATTCTTTAGTTTAATACTAAGTATTCTATTTTTAGAAGTTTTAGATTAAGATATTTTTACTATATAGTATATCTTATAGATAATAAGGTTAAAAATATAAGTAAGATATTTAATATAGTAGATATTAGGAATTATAGTTTTAAAGTAATAGCTATATTTTTCAGTAAGAAACTTAAAGTTGAAAAATAAAATATTATCTACTGAAACTATTTAAAAATATAGCTATTAATTAGTTCTCTCTTAAAAATATTAAAAAAGCTGGATTATTACTTTAGCTTACTATATCTAAATATACCTTCTAGATATATTAGTAATATTAATAATAATTTATTATAAATTCTAGTTCTTATTAATAAAATAGTAGAGAACCCTAAGGAGAGAATATTTAAAGTTAGGAGTATTCTAGATATTAATTATAAGTGAGACTTTCTTATTCTTAGGAAGTAAACTGAGAAGTAATAACTAAATTTTTAGAGTCTCAGTTAATAGTTATTGAGATAATATTAGTTAGTTTAGTAGATTATAACTAAGTTATAGAAGTTATTAAAACTACTTAAAAAAGTAATTATAAATAATATTTAATAATAAATTAGTTCCTATTACTAAGTAGATAAGAGTTTATTATAAAGTATTTATATAATTACTAAATAAAGTCTAAATTTAATTACTATAAATAATTACTATATATACTGAAAGAAGTTACTTATCATTACTTTACTGATAAGTAAATTATCTAACTGAGTTTAATTATATAGCTTTGGAGTATAAATCTTAGAATACTTTAATATAGTATTTATATTACTTAATTTAATATAAGGATAGACTAGTATTTTATAGTATTATTTATATAATATTACTAGTTACTTAGTAGTTTAAGAGAATATATAATTAAACTTATTCTAAATTAGTATTTCAATATTAGATTAGAATATTTCTATTTAGTTAAGATATTCCTTAAGGGATTCCTTACTTTATAGTAGATATTAACTATCTATAATTTAAGATTTATATTATTAGAGAGTTTACTAAAGAATATTAAACTAGCTGAGGAGGTTTACTGTAAGAATAATAAAATTATAGTGAATATAAAGATTAGTAGTATATAGAGAGTCTAAACTATCCTCCAGGTTAGTATTAAGTAGAGGTTATAATATCTTAGAAATAGTAGAGATAGTTTTTTGATATTCTATTAGAATTACAAAATAGTAATTATTATAATATTTATATTAATTAACTTAAATATAGAATATAAGGTATGGATTAGGTTTTAGAGTATTATAAGGTTATATTTAATAATTATTTATAGTTAGAGACTTTACTATAAGCTTTATATTTATTAAATTATAATTTCTATAAAGAAAATTTATTCTAATAATTATTAAATTTATTCTTATATTTATATTTATTATTATTATTAAATTAGTATTATACTTCTAGAAATTCTATTATTACCCCCAGTAGAAGTTAGAGATATACTAATATCTAGATATATAAATATCTATTTATCTAGTTAGACTACTTCCTCCAGCTCTAAACTTCCTCCCTTCAGATAAAAGTTAAATATAAACTAAACTAAGTTTACTATAAAAGTAACTATATAGATAGGTTTAGAGTATCTACTAAACCTCCTAGATAAACTAAAAATAGTCTATAAGAAGCTAGTAATTATTATATTACTTAAGAAGAAAAAATGATAGTATCTAGGAGGTAAGAATATTTAGTTACTATTATATTAACTTTATCTAATAAGTTAGTTTATACTCTATATAAGATTAGGAAACTTTAAAAAATAACTAACTTTCTTATTTTAAAAATATTATTTAGGTAGCTTATACGTAAGATTATATAGTCTCTACTAAATTATACTTAAAAGGAGTTTAAAATCTAATCTATTATATTTTATATATTATAAGAGGTTATTAAAAATTACTTTGCTATATTATTCCTAAGTAAGTGTATTTTTAAGGAAATAAAGTATTTACTAATTTATCTAGATATAAATCTCTGTGTAATTTATATGAAATAAGTTACTTTACTGAAGAAGGATTTTGATTTATTAAAAGAATTATTAAAGAATATTTAGGATTTTTAGTTCAATTAAAAATTAAGATTTCTACTAATTACTATAATTAATTACTATAAAATAATTATTTCTAATTTATTTTTCCTATTCTATTTTGTTTATAATTTTTTCAATAAAAGTAAAATCTAGCTTAGCTATTAAGCTTTAGGCTTCCTGCTGATACTTATCTTAAGATATAGAGAATACTTAAGATAGAATTTAGAGGTATAGGTAGAGTGGGATATATTCTATATTTCTCTTAAAGTTTTTCTTTATCTCCTCAGTAAATTAGTTAATCTTAATAAGATTAATATCTTACTATAAGGAAGTAAGGCTAGGAAGGATAATCTAATCTAACTTCAGCTTACTACTATAAACTTCTTAAATTATATCTAGAAGAGTAAATTTATAGTT
Organism: Colletotrichum lindemuthianum; assembly: GCA_001693025.2. Taxonomy (NCBI): domain Eukaryota; kingdom Fungi; phylum Ascomycota; class Sordariomycetes; order Glomerellales; family Glomerellaceae; genus Colletotrichum; species Colletotrichum lindemuthianum. The sequence goes on from MASP02000339.1 coordinate 3,038, forward strand.
AATAATATAATAGTAGCTATAAGTTATATAGAGGTAGCTGGGAATATTGAGGGTAGGATGGTACTTAAGCTTAAAAAATCTAAAATAATTAGTAAATATTCTGTAATATTTTAATATTATTTACTTTTTTATTTTATAGTTTAAAGATAGAGATTTTATTAGTATATTAGTAGTCTTCTAGTATTTTGTAAGTATATAGTGAAGTAGAAACGTCTCTTTTATAAGGAGTGCTAGGTTATTAACTTGTCTATTTTTTATAAAGTTTTTTTTGATGATTTCTGATGTAATATTAGGGTGGTTATACTAAAGTCGAAGTTTTACGTAAAGCTGCTTAAGTACTGTAAGCTAGGCTCTTTGGAAATACTGGAACTCTCTGTTTTTGTTTAATTATAATTTATTAGTATTTATAGTAATTAATTATAATAATTAGTTAGTATTTACCTACTTATACTGCTTTATAATCTTCTGGGTCTTATACTTAATACTCTGGACTTCTTTAGTCTGTTAGCTAATCTTATAGTTATTATAGGTATCTATATTAATAAAAATCTTTTTTATCTGTATTAATAGGTTTCTAAACTTAATATCTTCCTAGATATTATTATTATTATTAAAACTAATTAGTAGGTTTTTTTTATTATATTAAACTTTAGTAGATTGAGTACTAAGAGGAGTATAGTTAATATTATACTATACTGTAATCTATAAAGAATAAGTATTTTTCTGTATATTATTTTAAATAAGTAAATATTTAAAAAAATTTCTTAGTAGTAAAAACTTATATAGCTGAATAAATATTATTATAGACCTGATTTTCTATATTAAGATAAGCTGACTAGGATATATTAATATACTTAGTATTCTGAAGAAGAGCTTTTATCTTCTAGCTTTCCTGGGTTTTCAGTAACTTTTTAACTTACTTTAAGTGTTTCTCCTTGTCAGTTATAATCTCCAGGTAGGCTCTAGCTTTTTTTATATACTTATTCTGTAAGTAGTTATTATTTATCTTTCTTTTCTATTTTACGCTAGAGTCTGCAGGGTAGCCTATATTCTAATTAATATAATTAATTACTATAAAATTATTAGGAACTTAGGTAACTTACTGCAACCTAAAGATAATAATATCTTAAAGTTTCTATATACTAGCTTATTAGTAAAGGAAATCTTTTTAGTATTTTATTAAATAAAGAGGTAGTAGAACATTCTTTACTATCTTATTAATATTATTATTATTATTATTGTTTTTGTTAGGTGAATAATCTAGAGAAATAAAAAATAAAAAGATTAGAAATAAATATCTATAGTATAGTCTGTATATAAATACTTCTTCCTGAAAAAAAGTAATAATTTAAATTATATTCTGAAATTTATTATAAAGTATATTTATATATATTAACAGATTATATAATTTGAATAGTATTGGTTTTATATTTTTATTTTTTGAAATAGTTAAGATATTAATATTTTAATATTTACTGATTTGCTTCTTCTTTTTTAAGATAGTTATAAAAATATTTATTACTTCTACTTAATATATTAATATATAAACTTTATAATAATAATATTACTAATATTACTATTTAGTAGTGTAAGTTTACTTATTATTCTTATTTTAATTTAACTAATTAAATATTACTTACAGATAGCTTACTAAAAAAAATAATATGAATATAATACTACTATTATAGCTAAATAGGCTGCAGTTAAAGCTTTAACTTTAGCTACCTTAGTTACTAATAAGGATCCTACTATTTAGAAAGCCCTAGTAACTTAAAAGATCTTACCTAGAAAGATTTCAGCTAGAAAGTCTATCCAGTAAAAACTATATAGATACTATCCTAGTAGTAAGTTTATTCTTAATTACTATAAATAATTACTATAAATCTAATTATCTATAGTTATAGCTATTCAGGAAATTCGTTACCACTAATATAGTATTAAGCTTTTAATTCCTAAAGTTTCCTTCTAATACCTTATTAGGAAATTAATAATATAGATTTCCAATAAAAGAGATCTTTATTATTAATTATTAGCTATTAATATTTTTAAGAAGTAGCTAAGTAGTATCTCACAAAAATACTTAAATATAAGTAATATTACTAAATTACCTACTATTTTCTATTTTACTTACTTTTTTCTAGTAATTAACCTAGTAGTTATATATATAAAGTAAATTATAATTATATAGAAAGATATTATCTTTACTTACTAATTTCTATATATTATTAATAATCTAAACTCTAATCTTTTTATTTATATACTAATTTATCTAGTTATTCTCTATTCTCTATTATTTAAACTTAATATTAGTAGCTACTTAGCTAAAGAATAGTTTAACTTTTGTTGTTACTAGAGTATATTACTATAGCAGTGAAAAAAAGTATATTAAATATAGAAGCAAAAGGAAATTATTAATAGCCAGACTATCTATAGTAATAAAGATAATAGAGGAGATAAAAATAAGGAGTAATAGTAATAATTAGCTTAAGAGAAACAATCGATTACTACAAATAATTACTATAAGTAATAGTAATAATATATTTATTTATCTTAATTTTTATAAATAAATAAGANNTATTTACCTTTCCTATAGTACTTCTGAATAGTTTTTTTAGGTACTTATAACTACCTATTACCCAAAATTATGTTATTTTAGATACCTACAGCTACCTATAGGTAATACTATAGGTACTTAAAATCTTATAGACTATTTAGGCTAGACTTATAGGTAAAGTAATTACCTAACCTATTTTTTAGGTAACCCACGGATACCTATAGGTTGGGTAATTGCAAGCCTAGATGAGTGTATATAATCAAAAATATATAGCTTACATTACTAATTATTATTAACTACTACTTACTCAGTTTTAGTATGCTGCATCTCTATGAAGTATCAACTACTGCTGACTATTCTAAGCCCCAACATATACTCTTCTACTGTAATAGTAAAGCACATATACATCACTGAGAAGTCCAACTAATGTCTTGAATAGACCACAGCCTGTAAACTCAAAGTCAGGGACTTGAAATTCTCTTGGCATCTGTTCGCCAGAAGTTATATAGCTGGCCTCTCTCTCATGCTCAGCGGGGAGAACTTGGCTAGCTACTAGGCCCAGGAGTTTCAATTATACGGCCTGGACAAAAGTGCTCGAGATCATCACTAAAGTTCAAGATAGGCGTACGAAATACGAATGGGGTTTGTAGATCTTGCTGCTTATGTGACGGCACCAAAACTCCAAAGTCCAGCCGCTGAAGGATGACAGCCTGCGCGATTGTATCAATGTACACACTGACGAGATCATTGGTAAGTTATGTCTGCGATGTTCAAACAATCGCAATCTGAATCTCCACATGGTGTCTCTGTTCAAGTGTGGCCATTTCCAGCTGTACACACCCTACCTAGTACACAGCCAGGGCCACAACGGGCATAACTCCACGACTACCTTTTAGCTTATCAACAGCTATCCACTCACCTTTCAACAGTTTATATCCTTCCAATTTTAGAAATATTACATATTTGTCACCAATGAGCGAAAAGATATCAGCAGCTGAAACCGTACAAGGCAGGCTCAGAGCTTGTCCAAAATACTCAGTGCCAAGAGGAATGTTACCTATCACTATCCAAGGTCAACCTTGTCCATGAAATGGGAGCTTGGCTGCACAACGGCTGCTATTTTGATAAGCAACTTCATGGCAAAGAAGATGCCGTGGTCCCCTCAACGCCTCATTACAGGCGCTCGTCACGCGAAACTTCTCGCTATCGTGCCTCTCAACGACTGATTTTGTTCCAACATTCTTAAAAGTCTGCTGTAATATAGAGCATAACCTGAGTTATTCAACTTGATGAGCAAGCTATCCAGTGCTTAAGCTTCCTTCCAAGCCTACTTTCCTCTGATCACAGTCTGATTTCATAACTTTACAAACTAATCTGTCGAATACTGGGATATTATTGGAAATCTTTCCCCCTCTTGCTGATTTTGACAGCATCCTTGATTCTCAAATGGCGAAGCAAGCTGTCCACGGTCATCCCTCCTTCACGGACCAGACCCCTTCAACCCGAGTTTGATGCATCCAAACGAGAAGCCTGTGATGATTGTCTCAGTAGAATCAAGTTTTACGCAGCATCAGTCTGCTGCGCCATAGTAGCGGCATGCGCTGTACATATGGGGCCCGTCGAACCGTACAGCTTCTGCTCCTCTGACTCACCAGTTTGTCTCATAGCCTTCCCAATTATGGTAGACTAATTACATATCAGCATTCTGTCTTCTTCGTTCCCACACCTTATAGTCTTCCTTACCTAATCTGAATCTTGGTGCGACTGAGAATATACTCCTGCAGGCAAGGTTGTTCAAATCGCCAGTTGAAGCTCTGCCCTGCGTTCCTTTGTACGGTACGCAAGTACAAGCATCCCACGACGAAGCCTGAACAGAGCTGATGAGGCTGCAGACTGCATTAGAGCCACTTACTTCGGGACACTTCCAATACACAGCCAGTGACGGCACTTACATTGAAAAAAGCAGCTTCAAAATTAGCATGGTAGCTTCTGTTTCAGAGACCTAGAAACAGATGTGGTCTGGGGAAGTACGATATAGGACTCTGTAGCTAGACCAGTGAGGTTGGCAGCTAGGGAAGGAGAAGAGTCATGGAGAAGTTTTGGTGAACTTATACATACCATGATATCTTGAAGTCGGAACAAGAGGAAAAACTAGATTCTTCTCAGCAGGTTAGGTTCAGTTGCAATTCATCATCTTCCCACGCTTCACAGACCAAAAGACCTCAATTGACTAGACGATTCAGTGCAGACTTGCACTTGAGGTAGCAAAAGATCGATTAAGCTCTAACAAGCTTACCAAGCTGCATCTTGACAGGTGTAGCATACTCAATCGGCCGCGCGGGCAGCCATTCTACTAGATGAAAGGTTTTGTTTTTACAATAAACTCGCTGTATTTAGACCAAGCCAAGAACTAGTAGTAAGGTTCAGTAGTATAGAATGCTATTACTTGGGAATATATGGTACTGTAAAAAAGACAATTTTCTTTTCTTGGCTCGTCTTGAAAAAGGAAAAAGAAGAAGTTTAACTTGTCTTGTTCCTGGTTTACAGAAAAGGCTTTCTTGCGTAGCTACATCGGTATCCAGTCTCCGGTCTCTGAATCTAATCATGAAAAAATAAGTGACCAAGAACATCGGAATTGAGTCTCCGAATAGATCCCAAAAGAAGACGGCCAATAGGCTATAACTACGCATGTGACGTGGCTGATTACGAAGCTGGTCAGGGAGCTTTGGTAAACACGAAGCAATTAAAGAGTGGAAGGAAAATGCCTCGAGCTCGTGAGGCTAGAATGAGATCTCGGCGACCGGAAACTGGATCAACACGTATGTCTAATATCTAACTAAGTCTTCTTGAGCGACAGCTATGAAGTAACTAACTTCGGTCAAATGATGTATGAAATAGAATACTACATTTCAGTGAAAGGTGAGATTGACTTTGTCCTCTGTCGGTTCAACCATTCGGTTCAACCGTCATGGCCGCTGGGCCACCTCGTGGCCCACCATNNGTGGCCCACCATGCCATGGCCACATCGGGTAAATAGTCGGCCCGTATGGCCGTACAGGCTACGTGGCCACACTGGCCACGTGGCTATACGGCCATATAAGCCCTTCTACGTATGTGGCCTCCGGCNNACCCGCACTACGAAGACCACGTGCGGCGTGCGTTATTTACCCCTGACGGGTAAACCAACACTGATCAGTGTTAACCTAACCGTCAACACTATACTGCAGATCAGTAAGGTCTATATCGTCAGAAGAAGCGATCGCGAAACCCTATGCCCGAGGTCTATGTAAGGTAAAAAGATCGTGACAGTTGTTCATCGTTTGGACGCCTCAGGCCCTCCCCGCATTGGAACCTCGCCAGGAGCCTCCAAACTGCATGCTAACCCTTTACAGATAGCTACTGTGGGAGGCTAACGACTGCCCTCACTTTGGTTAAGGTCCTGAACTGCATGCCAACCCCTTACAGATCGTCACTGTTATGATACTAACGACTGTAATTAATTTTGGTTCGAAATAAGGTAACTTCCTAATAATAACTGCTGAGAAGCTAACGACTGCTATTACTTTAATTACTTACGGAAGCATATTCAGCAAATGTAATAATAACCCCTCAAGCTTTACAATCTTCCCTACGTAGGTACTGGATTTTGCAGCTTCAGTATTATCCCCTTTTTTTAAGAGGTTTATATAGTCTTATAGTAGTATAGGCAGCTGGCGGTTCTATAGCCTTATAATATTATAGACTTTTAAACACTACTGAGAGCTATATAGCTACTTAAGCTATATATATAACTAACAGCCTTATAGCTGTGTGGCCTTATAGCCTCTCAAAACTTTTCGACACCCCCCACACGTGTGGCTCAGACAACAGCCCTCTCCCACAGCCTTTGCGGCTCCAAGAGGGCTATATAATAACAGCCCTCTCCCACAGCCTTTGCGGCTCTAAGAGGGCTATATGATAACAGCCCTCTCCCACAGCCTTCGTGGCTCTAAGAGGGCCATCCAACAAGAGCCCTCTCCTACAACCTCTAAAAGTAACAATCTCGGAGACTGCCAGAGGGCATATAACGTTGCTAACCTCTCGAGGTAACAACCTCCTTATGGCTGCGGTATGGCCGTATGGCTGTGGCATGGCCGTATGGCCCCATGGCTGCATAGCCGTATGGCCCTCACGGCCCCGTGGCCTCAAGTCTCAAACAGAGCCTTACACTCCTCCGATCTCCGACGTTTACTTGAAGAGATCCCAGCGATCAATACGACCACTATAATTATATAGAGGGATAGATAGGTAATGGGTTCAGCGGCAAAAGGGGGACATTAAAAAACATGGTTTTTGGTAGTTGGCTATTCAGGCTTCTTTTGTATTTAGACGACGGCGCTATAGCATAAAAGAAAAGTTGCCAGTGTCGGTTCAACCATTCGGTTCAACCGTCATGGCCGCTGGGCCACCTTATGGCCCACCATGCCATGGCCACATCGGGTAAATAGTCGGCCTGTATGGCCGTACAGGCTATGTGGCCACACTGGCCACGTGGCTATACGGCTATATAAGCCCTTCTACGTATGTGGCCTCCGGCCACGTAACCTAGGAATAACAACAACGATTNNCAGTTTGCACCCGCACTACGAAGACCACGTGCGGCGTGCGTTATTTACCCCTGACGGGTAAATCAACATCCTCTTCAAGCGTAACTGCGTGTTGCTCTATCTAAAGTGAATTCAACTTAGCTGGACACGTAAACAAGCTGTCAATATGCTTGAGCAGCAACACGCGTTCCGATGACGTGGAATTTTTGTTACTTGGTGCATTGGGCGGAGGCAACGTAATGAATCATTCCCTTTCGGAAAATAGCAAAGAAAGCCAAGCTGAAACCATACTTTGTGGACGCACGCATGGCTAATGTCAGGCCACAGCAGAGAGGGGGGGCACCGGGGGCCCATCGGGTCCCCCGTAAGAGAACACCGGCGCCCGGAATAATGGTTATTCCGGGCGGCGAGGCTTAAATACCAGTGTGGAGCAGCAGTTAAGTGAGGGGAAAGATAAGTTTGAATAGTTATATAGTATAATGCCTACCTATTTAGAGATCTTATTATTTAGTATAAACCTAATCTAATATATTTAAACTTCTACCTACTTTTAGGTATACTAACTAGTGGGATTATAATAGTATTATATAAATAAATCACCTAAATATAGTATACTGTTAATAGTTTAGGAGAGTTAGATATAGATAGAGAATTAACCTTTATAGTAACTAATAGTAATATTAATAACCCTAGGGAGCAGCAGCCCCCCCAGAATAATAGTAACCTTTCTGAAGTAGAACTTAATTAATTAATTAAGGAAGAAATAATAAAATTAAGAAAGAAGTAGAAATTAGAGAAGCTAATAGCTTTAAAAAGAGGAGAAAATATAGAAGAGGGGATTACTAGAAGCTTTATTATTCCTAATCTAGAGCCTAAAAAGTAGAGAGGAAACCTCTTAGTGAAATAGCTTATCCCTATTTATTATAAGAGGGGTAGTTAGTCTAACTTTAATAATTTCCTATTTAAACTTAGAGGATAGTTTATTATAATAGAAGATAACTTTATAGTGGATAAAAATAAAGTCTAGTATACAGACTTATACCTTAAGAGTATTACCTCCTACTACTAAATTAAGTAGGTCTCTATTATATATAGTAATAATATTAAGTAGGTTACTTAGTTAGTTATAAAGAAGTAACTTAAGTTAAATATAGATAATATTAATATTAAGGTTATTATTATATCTATTTAGTTAGATATTATATAGTAGAAAGTTAGCTAAACTTACTAATAGTTTATTAATATTTATAAGGTTATTAAGATTAAATATCTAGATATCTTACTAGAAAGACTCTATATTATTAATATTATTAACTATTTACTACTAAAGTTAAAAAGAGTAATTATAATTAGGAGCCTCCTAGTAACTTACTAGAAACTAAACTATACTATTAAATAGGTAGAAACTATTAAATAATCTATAAATAGGTTAATCCTAGTAGATCCTACCTATAGGATACTAAAATAGAGAAGCTACAGACTATTAGTAATATTAATAGTAATTTCTACTAGAGAGATAAATAGTGAGAATTAGTCTAGGAAGTAGTCTACTACTGTAGCTATATTACTTAAAATTAAGTAAGAAAGTATCCTACAGGTTAGAATTATAGCCTCTAGGGGGCCTCTAAAATACTATAACTATAGTAAGATAGATTATATATCTTATTAGTATAAAGAAGATATATACTATATATATAAGGAACCTAGATATATAGGAAGATTCTATCACTTAGTAGTAACTAGAGTTAATAGTATTTAAATTCTATAGGATCTAGAGTTCTACTAATATTTTAAGGCTGAAGTGTTAGTCTATATAGAGAAGAGTTAGAAGAAGGGGAAAGTATTTATTAACCTAGAAGCTAATAAAAACATTCTAAGTTAGAATATATTATATAATATTAAACTTATAGAAGTTAGTAGAAAGCTAGAGATATTAGGTCTCTAGGGGGGAGTAATATCTAAATATAGAATATATATTATAGTTATAAAAATTATAGATAACTTCAGTATAATAAGGATAAAATCTTATATATTCTAAATAAGTAAAACTAGTGAATATAATATTATCCTAAGGATCCCCTAGGGTAAAAAGGTAAGGCTAAACTTAAAGTAGAGGACTCTAAACTAAACCTATCTCTTAGTTATTAGTAATATTAAACTAATATATAAAGCTAAAGTAATTAATAAAACTAAGAGGTAATTTAAATATATATTAATAATCTTAGCTTTATTAGTATTAATAGAGGGAAAGTAGTAAACTATATAATAGTAATTTAGGGGAGATATAAATAAGGAGAAAGATAGAGATATTTAGTTATTACTAGAATACTAAGAGTAAGCCTATATTTTTAATATAAAGAAAATAGGTATACTAGTAGAAAAGGATATTTATATATATATAATAAAGTTAGAAGAGAATAAGAAACCTCTATAGGATCTTATCTATCTTCTTATAGAGAAAAAACTAAAGGAATTATAATAATATTTAGTATTAATACTGGAAAAAGGATAAATTAGAATATCTTAAAGTTTAGTAGGAATACTAATTCTATTTATCCTAAAGAAAGAAGGTAAGTTAAAACTATATATAGACTATAGAGAGCTTAATAATATTATTATTAAGAACTAAATATCTCTATTTCTTATTAGTGAGATTTTAAACTAACTAGGAGAAACTTTATAGTTTACTAAGCTGGATCTGAAAGATATATACTACTAAATATATATATAGAAGGAAGATAAGTAAAAGATAGTATTCAGAATATAATATAAGTATTTTAAATATTAAGTTATACTATTTAAGCTTATTAATACTTTAGTAACTTTCTAGATATATATTAATAATATTCTAGTGGACCTTATAGATATTATCTATATTATTTATCTAGATAATATCCTAATTTTCATAAAGATAAAGAAGAAGTATATAAAAGTAGTGAAGGAAGTACTTAGCTGATTATCTACTATAAAGCTCTATATTAATCTAGAGAAATATAAGTTTTATACAGACTATTAAACTTCTAGATTTTATAATCTCTCCTAATAGTATTACTATAGAGGAGGAGAGAGTAGCAGCTATTAAGAAATAACTAATACCTATTAATATTAGAGAGATCTAAATTTTCTTAGGATTTACAGAGTTCTATAGGAAATTTATTTAGAACTACTCTATAGTAAATATTAAATTTACTAATTAACTAACTAAGTAAATAAAGAGGGAAAATATAATAACTTCTAGAGTAATAGAAACTTTCAAGAACCTAAAAGAAAAATTTACTAAAATCCCTATTCTATATTATTTTAACTTAACCATACTAATTTAAATAGAGATAGATACTTCAGATTTTACTATAAAGATAATAGTAATTCAGCTAGAGGAGGATAGATAGTAACTATGAATATATTTCTTATAGAAATTAAGGAAAATAGAGTTAAAATATAAAATACTAAAAGTAGAATTATTAGTTATCTATAAAATAATATTTATATAGAAATATTACTTTTTATATTCTTAATATAAAATTATCTTTATTACTAACTATTTAGATTATTAATATTTAATTATAAAGTTCCAGCTGAATAGTAGATAAGTAAGATTTCTATAAAATATATTATTATTTAATTATATTATTAACTACTAGCTAGGAAAATAAAATTTAGCTAATAATCTCTCTAAATAACCTAACTACTAACTAATAGAAAAAGAAACTTAAAATATTAAGATAGTTTTCCTTAAAGATTTTCTAAGTTAGTTTCCAGACTGAATAATAGTAATATCCCTCTAAAGTTAAAAATCTTAAATAAATCCTAAGGATCTTATCTTAGAGAAACTAGAAAGGATATTAGAAGAGGAAATTAGAAAGGTATAAAAGGAAGCTACTATAAGGAGAGGAGAAAGATTATAACTAAGAAGTAGTAAATAATCTCTTAATAATAAGGAAAGAGTGAGATTCTAAGATAAGTTAGTTATTCTAGATAGTTACTAACTTCAGATTAATCTATTAATAGTTTTTTATAATAAACCTTTAGGAAAATATCTAAAAGTTACTAAGACACTTAAGAGGTTAGGTTAGATATATTAGTAGAAATTAATAAGAAAGAATATTATAGAATATATATTTTAGTATATAGTATACTAAAAATCGAAATTTAGATATTACCTTCTATATAGTATATTAGTATTTCTATTAATATTTAATAGCTTATAGTAATATATTAGTATAGATTTTACTACTAAATTACCTAAATTAAGAAGATTCTTAGGGAAAAACTATAATAGTATCTTAATAGTTATTAACTAATTCATTAAGTATACTCTCTATTTACTAACTAGAGAGTCCTTAATAGTAGATAAACTAACAGTCCTACTAGTAAATAATATTCTCCTAAAGTATAGAGTCTCTTAGATTATTATATTAAATTGAGGATTACTATTTATAAGTAGATTTTAAATATTTATTACCTACCTACTAGCTATTAAGTAGAAATTAAATATAATATACTACTTCTAAATAGATAGTTAAATAGAGTATTAAAATTAGAATATAGAATATTTTCTGAGAGTAGTAGTTAATTTTAATTAGAATAATTAAGTAAAATAGTTACTTATAGCTAAGTTTATCTATAATATTTCTATTTATAACACTACTAGAGTGATATTAGTGGATACTTTAATAGGCTATTTACTAATAAGATCTTATAATAATATTCCAGAGGAGGTTAAATTTAAAGCTATCCTAATAGTAGAGGAAAGAGTGAGATACTTTTAGTTATATTACAGGTAGCTTAGAATCCTACTAAAGGAAGTAAATAAGGAATATATAAAATAATATAATAAGAGAAGGAAGTAGTTAGACTTTAAGGTTAGTAATTATATATTACTATCTACTAAGAATATTAAGTAAAAGTGACCAGCTAAGAAGCTATCTAATAAATATTTAGAGCTATTCAGAATAATATAGGTAGTTAATAGGGGATAAATATTTAAACTTAACCTTAAAAAAAATTAGATTTATAATATCTTCTTTTTATCTTAATTAGAAAAATATAGAAGAGAACTATTAGAGTTTTAGGTAGTTCCTATTAAAGATTTAGGAGATAATATATATAAGGTTAACTATATTATAAATTATAAAAAACTTTAAAAGAATTAATAATATTTAGTTAAGTAAAAGGAATATAAAGTAAAGGAAAACTTATAGGAACCTTAATATTATATCTTAAAGGAGTTAAGATCTGAATATAAAATAGATATCTAGAATATTACTAGTGGATTATAAGAGAGATAGTAAAGTTAAGTTATTAGTGAGATAAGATTAGGAAGTTTATATTAAACTTAAAAGCTAGAGAAAAATAAAATAAACTTAAAAATAATAACTAAACCTTAAAGGAAATATAAATATAGAATATTAAGAGGGAAGCAGAGGGAAACTAAATTAAGTAACTTTATTATTATTATTATTTCCATTAGTATTATCACTATTATTATTATCCTTCTTATTAGAATTCTTAGGAGAGGATAAATAGAAATTAAAATTATTAGTATACTATAATAAGAATATTAGGAGAGAGAAAGTTACTAGAGGAATACTGAGGGAGGAAAAAGATACTAATAATATAAGAATAAGTTAAAAATTACTCCAGAAAAGTAGTCTGGAAGCTTATAAGAGTAGTAGTCTGAACCTTAATAGTGTAGATCTATACCTCCTATATTAAGTGAAGAGTGGTAGTAACTTAAAAATCTCACTCTAAGAGGCAGTTTTACTGTAAAATAGTAGAGATTATAACCTCAGCAGCTATAATTTAGTATTTATAAATTAGCTACTTAGTCTCCTTATCTTTAACTTTATATTTAATATTAGATTTATTAGTATAAGAGGTTTTAGCCTAGAGAACTTTCTTAGCTACAGTCTATATCTTAGTAAGTTCTTCCTATAGAACTAGTTAGTAGGGAAATACTAAAAGTTAGAAATATAAAAAATTATTTCAGTTTTACAGATAATAGTGAGGAAGTTAGATTCTAATAAAAAATTATTAAAAAGATAGTAGAGAATTAGAATAAAGGAAGTAGTAATATAAGTAACTTAAGAAATATTAAAAAGAAATTTTCAGCTATAAGAGTAACTTATAAGAGGGAAAATAGAGATATACTAAAATATACTCCTTACTATATATAATAATATAATAAGAATATTTATTACTAGTATTTAAGATAGTTAGAATAATAAAAATAAAGAAGCTATAGAAACTTATTAGTAATCTTATAGTAGAAATAGAATATTAGAATAGGATCTTAAAGATTCTAATTAGTTAAGAGATAGAGATAGTAATAGTAAAGAATAAAATATATAAAATTAAAATTATTATTATTATTAAAGCTATTAGTAGGTAGCTACTTATAAGTAATATAAAAAAACTTAGTTACTTTTTTCTTTAGAGTAGGAAGAAGAAATAGAAATAGGATATTAATAGTAATAAAAATAGATATTATATTATTATTATTATTATTATTATTATTAATATTCTAAAAATAAGATTATTAATAAAAGAAAATAGTAATTATATTTATAAAATTAAGAAATTAAATAATAAAAATAGTTTTTATTTGTGAAGGGCTGGACCTAAGTTTATTTAACTGGAAGGTGGTGTAAAATATTTTTTATTTAGAACTAAGGAGTAAAAGAGAAGCCTTTATGGATGCATGGAAAAGTCTGTATATATAATACTATATAGGGTCTACTGGAGCTTTACTTAAGTGAGGGGGTTAGCTTTAGATACTTAAGTACAGCCTTAGCTGGATATTTAGGTATAGCCTGTAATATTACCCTCCTCCTCTCTAGCTGCCGCCCGGCTGGAGGCTGTAGGTTAGGTCTCTATCGTTATCTGTAATTAGTCTATATATTACTTTATATTACTCTAGGGTTACTATATCTATAATAGTGTTAATAAGCTTCTATATAAGGTTTATATATTCTTCTTATTTAATAAGAGCTTCTTATTAATATTTTCTCCCTATTTAGTATATCCTTATAGTAAGAATATTTTTAACTAGCTATTTAACCTCCCTATTATTATCTATTAGTAGTAGTAGTTAGCTATTAATTATAATCTACTTAAGTAGTAGATTAGTAGTAGCTCTCTAGAGTAAATCTATATAGAACTATAGGTAAATAAACTTTAGAATATCTAGTTTTATAATATATAGTGAGAGTATCTTTACTATTATATACTTATAGTGTAGTTAGGTTAGCTTTTAGTTTAGCTTTAGTAACTTATAGTTAGATATATTTAACTATATTTTATTACTAATTTAGTATTAATCTATAGGAGACTAGGTTCTGTTTACCTAGGTTTCTAATTTCTACTGAGTGGCAGCTATCTCTATATAGATATATATTATTACTAACTATATTCTCTTAACTAGCTAGTAAGCTGCAGTCTTACTACTACTAGGCGGTTCTGTATACTCCTTAGTGACTGGAATGAGGTTAATATAATATTTATAATCTATAAAGAAAGATATAATCTCTATTATATTATACTGTTAGTTATAGAGGATTAACTATATAATAAGTAGTAGATTATTCTAATTATTTTAGAATTAGTAAGTAAATATCCTTAAAACTATTTAGATTTCCTGATTATACTATTTTATAATCCTATTAGTCTATAAGTAGTAACTAATATTTAATAGGTATATAATATTTATTAACTTATAGAATTCTTTCTAGAAGTAACTTACCTAGTTAGATTCTCTATTACTTATAATAGAGTATAATATTCTATAGAATCTATAGTAGTAACTAAAGAACTACTAAATATATACCTCTATTTCTATTATATCTATTTCCTCTAATATAGAAGCTTTACTTAGTTAATTAATAATAACCTAGAGATAATAGTTACTTTATCTTTTTATGGGAGGTAAGTTAGTAATAAAGTCTATTAATAGATTAGAGTGTAATTAGTTAGATATTAGTAGGGATTTTAAGAATCTCTTTTTAGTCTGCCTCTAAATATAAATATCCTTATATATATATTATAATTATATATAAATTAGTAGATACTCTATAACTATCTAGGTTAGTAGAACTATTAGCTTATAATCTTTAGTATACTATTATACTTTAGGTAGCTTATAGGGGAGGAGTTATGTAACTTCTATATTAGCTTAATCCTAAGCTTATTAAGGAAGCTATTACTCTCTTTACTACTTAGTATTTAAAACCTCTCTCTAAAAGTAGGCTATATTAGTATATTAATAATATATTTAGTAATCTAGATTTTAATATAGAGGTTAGGAGGGAAGCTATATTCTCCCTATTAGACTACTATAAAGATTTATTAGTATAAAGAGTCTCTCTTAGTAATATAATTTTATATTTCTTATAAATTTAGTTTTCTTTTAAAAATCTAGATACTAATAATATTTATATATCCTATTTAAGGTCTTATAGAGATAGTAACGTCTAGAATAATTTATATCACTTATCCTTATTATTTCTTATTATTCTACTTTTTAGGGGTATTTTATTCCCTCTAAGAGAAGATATTAGGAGCTACTACTTAAGTATCTAGTTAGTATTTAAGATAAAAATTATATTAAGATAATTTCTCTACTTACTAGTTCTACTTTTCTGTAAGCTATTATTTCTTTATAAAATACTTAAGGTTTTTATAGTTAGTAAGAACCTTAAACTTCTTAGTATTCTATAGCTCCACTCTCTATACTTATAAATATTCTAGTATTATAAGGAGTTTCTTATTGTGGATTAGGTAATTAAACTTTATAGAAGTTAGACGTTAGGAGTAGAAAGCTACTGGATGCTTCACTCTAATCTTATTAGTTTAGATTAATATACCTCCTAGAGTATACTCTAAACAGTCTATCTCTACTATTATTAAGATATTAGAATTAAATATCTATAGGATTAATTCTATAGTAAAGAATTATTTCAGTATAAGGAAAGCTTCCTACTATTTTAGTCTCCAGTTAAAGGAAATTAACTTATAAGTTAGGTAGTTTAAAAGCTCTATAATAGCGTTATACTGAAGTATAAAAATCTTATAGTAATTTATAAACCTAAAGAAACTATAGATACTTTTTAGTAAGCTAAGGGGGAGCTAGTTAGTAACAATTTCTAACTTCTTGGGATTATAAGAAAAATTCTTTTTAGCTATTATAACATACTTAATATATTTAACTATAATAACTAAGAATTTATACTTCTTAGGATCTAACTTAAGATCTATATTAGTAAGGTAGCTAAATATCTAATAGACTTTCTCCTTATACTCCTTTTGTAAACTACTAATATAAATAAGAATATTATTAATATATATTATAGTAAAATTATCTAGAAACTATTATAGGTAGCTATTAATATACTATTAAAATATAGTAGAGATATTAGTAAATCTAAAGAAGTATACTATCTATTTAAAGAGGCTATAATATATCTAAAAAGTTATTTTCTCTTAATCTACTTTATTAATTCTGATCTTATAGAATATAGTAATAATATTAAACTTAATATACTAATAGGTAGTAGTAATCCTCTAGAGGGTTTCTAATATAAGGGGGAGGAAGTAATAATCTTTTTTTATAATTATATTAAAGACTCTATAATCTATATAGAAGTATATTTCTCTACTTAGCTTTCTTATAAAGAGGATTAAGATACTAATAGAGAAGTTACTTATTTTAATAAATTCCTTATTAAGTAAATCCTCTAGAGTCTTCTTAAATATAAGAAGTTTCTCCTATAATATACTATAGAGGAGTTCCTATAGGAGATCTAGTTTTTATTGTTTATTATTAGAAATTAATAGGATATAGTAGTTTATCCCTAGTTAGCTGGGAGGTAGTTAGTATACTAAATCTGGATATAAAAGATCTAGAAATTCCTTTAAGATATTTATAGAGATATAATCTTTTAGGTTTACCTCTATTTTTAAAGGTAATATTTTCTTAATATCTACTAGACTAATAGATATAATTTAGTAGGAGCTTAATACTTCACTAGTATACTATATAGTATACTAATAGATAAATATAAATAAATTAGTATTAAGTAGCTAAGCTAACTGGATCTCTTTAAGCTATATTAGTTTATCCTAATATTTTAGGTATATTATTATACTATCTTTCCTATATATTATCTATTAGGTTTTAATATTATAGATAATATAATTATCCTCTATCTATAGTTACTTAAGATATAAAAGTAGCTGCAGGCTCTCTATAATATAGATATAAATCTTCTATATATAGCTACTAACTTCTAAAGTTAGAATAACTACTTTCTAGATGTTACTAAGTAATAACTTAGTAATATATTTCCTTATTTATTTTTTTAACTTATTAACTAGTAGGAAGTAAAATTTCTTTATAAGGAAGATATTAATAATAATATAGATATTATAATCTATATTAATAAGTATATTAATAGAGTAACCTCTATTAATTCTAGTTTAAATAGTAGCTAACTACTAGTTACTTACTTATTCATTTTTCTATTATTTTCCTTATTCTGTTACTTCCGCTTCAGTTAGCTCTAGAGTCTAATTTTGCTTTAGAGTTACTTTTTTTCTAAATTCTTACTATTACTAGGTGGGGTAGTATTATCCCCCTAGTTATCTCTAGTATAATCTAGAGTAGCTATAGCTTTTATAATTTTTATATTAGTTTTTTTATACTCTTAAACTTTATAGTTCCTATAGATATAGTTTTTCTTATTATACTTAAAGTATTAGTAGGTATCTTAGTGGTTTTTAGAGTGTTCCTTAGAGGTAGAGGAGGAGCTACTAGAGCTTCAGTATTATCATTACTTCTTAACTGCTTTAGTTATTATAATATTACTCTCTATATTATAGGTAGTAGGTTTCTAGTGGGGTAGTTAGTAGTATATTAATAACCTCTTTATATATTTAAGCTTCTAAGCTATAT
The DNA here is from genome assembly GCA_001693025.2 of Colletotrichum lindemuthianum. Taxonomy (NCBI): domain Eukaryota; kingdom Fungi; phylum Ascomycota; class Sordariomycetes; order Glomerellales; family Glomerellaceae; genus Colletotrichum; species Colletotrichum lindemuthianum. Next base: position 21,126 of record MASP02000339.1, read on the forward strand.
TTTAAACTTTAGATAATTAAGATTTATATTCTGTAGGAAGGTTAATTATAATAAGTAGCTTCTTAAGATAGAGAAATAGAGTAACCTCTAGTAGGAAGATCTAGATTATATCTAGCTATATATACTTTTTAGTATTAGTTAGAGTTTTTTTAAATTAGGATAGAAAAGTAATTAAGTGTTTATTTTCTTTCTATCTGAAGTTTTATAGCTAGATAATAATATAAAATTAACTATTAGGATCTAGGTAAGTTTTATTTAGGTAACTTATAAAATTATTTAGATTATAAAAGTTTTCTAGCTTTCCTACTATATAGAAGATTTTAATTACTTACTGAAGACTAGAGTCTAAATAGAAGTAAATTAAATATTAATATTCTGTGAGAATACAGTAGAGGCTTCTAGTAGAGGCCTTTTTACACTATATAGAGAGTTTATAAGAAAGTAAAATAGCTTATATTCTTATAGCTGAAATACGGAATATACGGAGTATTTAAACCCTTGAAACGTAGTCTTTAGGCTGTAGCCTGTAGCCTAGTTATATAGCTTACGTAGCTACACATTTTATCACACACCTCCCCAGGCGTAAGAATTACCTTATATCTAAATAAAGATATTCCCAGTAGTTTATCTAAATACAAAAACATTCAAACAACTATTTTTAGAGTAAAAGTAACAGAGTATCAAGCTATAAGTAAGGAAAACCTCAAGCTAAAGTAAGAATAACAAAACCTTTAAGCCCTCCAGCATTCATATAAAAATAATAATCCTAAATAGTCTCCACTATCTAAAAACAGCCTCCCCCAGCCCTTTTAAATACTCTAAAAAGTAGAGAGACTCTAGATATAGCCTTTAAGTATCTCTAGCGCTCTTAATGCCACTACCTTCTTATTTATTACTTAGAGATACTGTGAAGGGCTGGACCTAAGCTTGTTCAACCGGAAGGTGGCGCAAAATACTGTTTATTTAGAACTAAGGAGTAAAAGAGAAGCCTTCACAAGTGTATAGAAAAGTCTGCATATATAATACTATATAGAGCCTACTGGAGCCTCACCTGAGGGAGGGGGTTAGCTTCGGATACCTAGGCACAGCCTTAGCTGGATATCTAGGTATAGCCTATAATATTACCCCCCTCCTCCCCAGCCGCCGCCCGGCTGGGGGCTATAGGCTAGGTCTCTATTATTATCTATAATCAGCCTATACATCACCTTATACCACTCTAGAGCCACTATATCCGCAATAGTATTAACAGGCTCCCACATAGAGTTTATATACTCTTCCTATTTAACGAAAGCTTCTTATTAATACTTTCTCCCCACTTAGTGTATCCTTATAGTAAGAATGTTTTTAACTAGCTATTTAACCTCCCTATTATTATCCACTAATAGTAGCAGCTAGCTATTAACTATAATCTGCCTAGACAGTAGATTAATAGTAACTTTCTAGAGTAAATCTATATAGAATTATAGGTAAATAGACTTTAGAATATCTAACTTTATAATATATAGTAAGAAGATTTTTACTATTATATACTTATAATATAGCTAAGCTAGCTTTCAGCTTAATTTTAGTAACTTATAGTTAGATATATTTAACTATATTTTACTACTAATTTAGTATTAATCTATAGGGAATTAGATTTTATTTACCTAAGTTTCTAACCTCTACTAAGTAGTAGCTATTTCTATATAGATATATATTATTACTAACTATATTCTCTTAACTAGTTAGTAAATTATAACTTTATTACTATTAGGTAGTTTTATATACTTCTTAGTAATTAAGATAGAATTAATATAATATTTATAATCTATAAAGAAAAGTATAGTTCCTATTATACTATACTGTTAGTTATAGAGGGCTAACTATATAATAGGTAGTAGGTTATTTTAGTTATCTTGGGATTAGCAGGTGAATATCCTTAAAACTACTTAGATCTCCTAGTTATATTATTCTGTAATTCTATCAGTCTGTAGGTAGTAATTAATATTTAGTAAGTATATAATATCTATTAACCTGCAGAATTCTTTCTAGAAGTAACTTACTTAGTTAGATTCTCTATTATTTATAATAGAGTGTAGTATTCTATAGAATCTGTAGTAGTAATTAAGGAATTATTAGGTATATACTTCTGTCTCTATTATATCTATCTCTTTTAATATAGAAGCTTTATTTAGTTAATTAATAATAATTTAGAGGTAATAGCTATTTTATCTTTTTGTAAGAGGTAAGTTAGTAATAAAGTTTATTAATAAATTAGAATATAATTAGTTAGGTATTAGTAGGAGTTTTAAGAATTCCTTTTTAGTTTGCCTCTAGATATAAATATTTTTATATATATTATAGTTATATATAAATCAGTAGACGCTCTGTAACTATCTAGACTAGTAAAACTATTAATTTATAATCTCTAATATACTATTATATTCTGGGTGGCCTATAGGGGAGAAATTATATAACTTCTATACTAGTTTAATCCTAAACTTATTAAGGAGGCTATTATTCTCTTTACTACTTAATATCTAAAATCTTTTTCTGAAAGTAAATTATTTTAGTATATTAATAGTATACTTAGTAATCTGGATTTTAATATAGAAGTTAGGAGAGAAATTATACTCTCCCTACTATATTATTATAAAGATCTATTAGTATAAGGAGTTTCTCTTAGTAGTATAGTTTTATATTTCTTACAGATCTAGTCTTCCTTTAAAAATCTAAATACTAATAATATCTATATATTCTACCTAGAGCCTTATAAGGATAGTAATATCTAGAATAATCTATATTACTTATTCCTATTATTTCTTATTATCCTACCCTTTAGAGGTATCTTATTCCCTCTGGGAGAGAGTATTAGGAGCTACTACCTAGATGTCTAGCTAGTACTTAAGGTAAAAATTATACTAAGATAACTCCTCTACTTACTAGCTTTACCTCTCTATAAACTATTATTTCTTTATAAAATACTTAAGATCCTTATAGTTAGTAAGAACCTTAAACCTCCTAGTGTTCTATAGCTTCACTTTCTATACTTATAAATATTCTAATATTATAAAGAGTTCCTTATTGTGGATTAGGTAATTAAACTCTATAGGAGTTAGGTATTAAGAGTGGAAAGCTACTAAGTATCTCACTCCAGCTTTATCAGTTTAGGTTAATATACCTCCCAGAGTATACTCTAAATAGTTTATCTCTACTATTATTAGAATATTAAGGTTAAATATCCATAAAACTAATTCTATAGCGAAAAGTTATTTCAGTATGAGGAAAACCTCCTACTACTTTAATCCCCAGTTAAAAGAAACTAACTTCCAAGTTAGGCAGTTTAAAAGCTCCATAATAATACTATATTAAAATATAAAAACCTTATAATAGTTTACAAACCTAAGGAAACTATAAATACTTTTTAGTAAGTTAGGAGGAAGCTAGTTAGTAATAACTTCTAACTTCTCAGGATTATAAGAGAGACTCTTTCTAGTTATCATAATATACTTAATATACTTAACTATAGTAACTAAGAACTTACACTTTTTAGGATCTAATTTAAAGCTTACATCAGTAAGATAGTTAAGTATCTAGTAGATTTTCTCTTTATACTTTTTTTATAAGTTACTAATATAAATAAGAATATTATTAATATATACTATAACGAAATTATCTAGAAACTATTATAAGTAGCTATTAATATACTATTAAAATATAGTGGAAATATTAGTAAGTCCGAAGGGGCATACTACCTATTTAAAGAGGCTATAATATATCTAAAAAGCTATTTTCTCTTAATCTACTTTATTAATTCTAATTTTATAGAATATAGTAATAATATTAAACTTAATATACTAATAAGCAGTAGTAACTCTCTAGAGGGTCTCTAATATTAAGAAGAGGAAGTAATAATCCTTCTTTATAATAATATTAAAAGTTTTATAATCCACACAGAAGTATATTCCTCTATCTGACTTTCTTATAAAGAGAACTAGAGTATTAGCAGAAAAGTTACTTATCTTAATAAATCCCTTATCAAGCAAATCCTCTAGAGTCTTCTTAAGCACTAGAAGCTCCTCTTATAATATATTATAGAGGGATCCCTATAGGAAGTCTGGTTCCTATCCTTTCTTATTAGGAATTAATAAGATATAATAATCTATCTCTAGTTAGCTAGAGGGTAGCTAGTATACTAAACCTAGATAGAAAAGATCCAGAAATTCCTTTAAGATATTTATAGAAACATAGTCCCTTAGGTTTACCTCCACTTTTAAGACTAACACTTTCTTAATATTTACTAAACTAACAAATATAACCTAATAGGAGCTTAATATCTCACTAATATACTATATAGTATACTAACAGATAAATATAAATAAGTTAGTATTAAATAGTTAAATTAACTAGATCTCCTTAAGCTATACTAATTTATCCTAATATTCTAAATATATTATTATACTACCCTTCCTATATATTATCTATTAAACCCTAATATTATAGATAATATAATTATCCTCTATCTATAGCTACTTAAAATATAAAAGTAGCTATAAGCCCTCTATAATATAGATATAAATCTTCTATATATAGCTACTAACTTCTAAAGTCAGAATAGCTACCCCCTAGGTATTACTAAGTAATAACCTAATAATATATCTCTTTATCTATCTTTTTAACTAATTAACTAGTAGGAGGTAAAATTTCTTTATAAGAGAGATATTAATAATAATATAAATATTACAGTCTATATTAATAAATATATTAATAAAGTAACCTCTATTAATTCTAATCTAAATAGTAGCTAACTATTAGTTACTTACTTATTTTTTTTCTTATTATTTCCTCTATCTTATTACTTCCACTTCAGTTAGCTTTAGAGCCTAACTTCACTCTAAAGTTACTTTTTTCCCAAATCCTTACTATTATTAGGTAGGATAGTATTATCCTCCTAATTATCCCCAGTATAATCTAGAGTAGCTATAGCTTTCGTAACTTTCATGCTAGTTTTTTTATACTCTTAGGATTTATAATTCCTATAGATATAACCCTTCTTACTATATTTAAAGTATCAGTAAGTATCTTAATAGTTCCTAGAGTATTCCTTAGAAGTAGAGGAGGAGCTACTAGAGCTCCAATATTATTATTATTCCTTAACCACCCTAATTATCATAATATCACCCTCTATATTATAAGCGGTAGGTCTCTAGTGGGGTAGCTAGTAGTATACTAATACTCTCTTTATATATTTAAGCTTCTAAATTATATTTTAAACTTTAGATAACTAAAGTCTATACTCTATAGGAAAGTTAATTATAATAAGTAGCTTCTTAAGGTAGGGAAGTAAAGTAGCTTCTAATAGGGAGATCTAAACTATATTTAGCTATATATATCCTTCAGTATTAGCTAGAATCTTTTGAAATTAGGGTAGAAAGATAGTTAGGTATTTATTTTCTTTCTGTCTGAAGTTTTATAATTAGGTAATAGTATAGAACTAACTATTAGAGTCTAGGTAAGTTCTATCTAAGTAACCTATAAAATTGTTTAGATTATAAGAGTTTTCTAGTTTTTCTGCTATATAGAAGGTTTTAACTACCTACTAAAAACTGGAATCTAAGCAGGAGTAAATTAGATACTAATATTCCTAATTACTATTAAAGAAGTGGTAGTTAATCTCAAGCTTAGTTTTTATCTGTTAGGTTCATACTTAGTATTCTTTCTGCTTACTTAAAAACTTTAGAGGTAGGAGAAGAGGTTTCCTCTAGTAGTTAGCTACTAGTGGGGGTATAGTAGTGTTATTAACCCTAAGGGCTATTATCTTAATAGACGTCGTTCCGGAGGTTACTAGAGTATCCTGATGTAGGCTAGAGGTGTCTATTATAGTGGCTACCTGGGGGTTACTACCTGCTATAATATCTTATTTTATTAATTTATACAAAAGCTTATTAATCCTCTAGTAGAAAAAGCTTAAAATATACTGTAACTACTACTGAAGTAGTTTACTTACAGGGTTACTACCTATAGGAATATTCTGGGGGGCTCTAGTACCCTCTATTATTCTTTATATTAGTTACTTATTATATAATATTATATCTTAGGAGCTATATTTAACTAGATTATATACTTAATTAGTAGGAAGCTATATTTTACTTAATATTATCTATATAGTGAATAAAACTGAGTTCTAAATATATAAAAAGCTGGATCTGGACTTATTTAACCGGAAGGTGGCGCAAAATACTGTTTATTTAGAACTAAGGAGTAAAAGAGAAGCCTTCACGAGTGTGTGGAAAAGTCTGCATATATGGTGCTATATAGGGCCCACTGGGGCCCCACCCGAGGGAGGGGGTTAGCTTCGGATGCCTGGGCACAGCCCTGGCCGGACATCCGGGCATAGCCCGTAACAGATACGTAGCTACTCAAGATTAAAGCGTAAGCTCGAAAACACTAGACTCAAGAGTATACTATATAAAATATAACTTTCTAAACTAAATAAAATTACTAGAAATATCCTCTTTAGAGTAGCTTCTACTTACTATAATCTTTATACCTTATATACTCTATCCTACTAATAGTAATAAGAATACTATTCTAAATATTTAATTCTAATAGAACTGAAACTCTATTAGGTATTTATAATATTTTATATATAAAGCCTATTCTTATAACAGCCTAGAAAGTATACTTAAATATTAACTACTTATTAAAACTATCATAAAAAAAAAGAATCTTTAAACTCTTTCTAAGTTATTAAGATAGCCACTTTTAAGGTTAGTATTTTAACCACCTTAAGTATACAGCCTAAATAATATTATTTTAAATATTAACTTTACTCTATAGCCTAACTTCACTAAAACCCCTTTATCTAGACTCTTCAGCCTTCTCTACCCCCCTAGATATATTAAATACTTAAGATATAAAATATATCTAAAAAGAAGTTTATTAGATATAACTACTATAAGCTAAATCTATTAATATTACTGAAGGAATACTTTTTCATAAGTAGCTAATCTAAATATAGTAGAGGCAGAAAAGTAAAGAGTGGAGCGAAATTAAAAGAGGGAGAAGTTACTAGTCAAAAATAGTATAGTAAAAATTAATAGTAATATTAAAAAGTAATATAAAAATACCTTAAGATAGATAATATTATATATATATTAAAAAGAAATAAATTAATATTAATATAGAAATACCTTAAGATAGATAGTATTATATATATATTAAAAAGAAATAAATTAATATTTATATAGGGATACCTTAAGATAGATAGTATTACATATATATCAAAAAGAAAGATTAAATAGAGATTCTTATAAGTATAAACTATATATAAATTAATAATAAAAGAGAATAGAGATTATTAAAAACATCTAAAAATATTATAAACTAAACTAAACTAAACTTATAACTATAAGAATATAGTGGAGGCTCCTAGTAGAAGCTTTTTTATATTATATAGAAAGTTTATAAGAAAGTAAAATAGTTTATATTCTTATAGCTAAAATATAAAATATGTAGAGTATTTAAACCCTTAAAATATAGTCTTTAGGCTGTAGCCTGTAGCCTAGTTATGTAACCTATATAGCTACACATTTTATTACACACCTCCCTAGACGTAAGAGTTACCTTATATCTAAATAAAGATATTCCCAGTAGTTTATCTAAATACAAAAACATTCAAACAACTATTTTTAGAGTGAAGGCAACAGAGTATTAAGCTATAAGTGAGGAAAGCCTCAAGCTAAAGTGAGAGTAATAAAACCTTTAAGCTCTCTAGTATTTATATAAAAGTAATAATCCTAAATAGCCTCCACTATCTGAAAACAGCCTCCCCCAGCCTTTTCAAACACTCCAAAAAATAGAGGGACTCTAAATATAATCCTTAAATATCTCTAATACTTTTAATATCACTATTTTCTTATTTATTACTTAGAGATATATAGCTACTTAAGATTAAAACGTAAGCTTAAAAACATTAGGTTTAAGAGTATACTATATAAAATATAACTTTCTAAGCTAAATAAGATTACTAGAGATATCCTCTTTAGAGTAGCTTCTACTTATTATAACCTTTATACTCTATATACTTTATCCCACTAATAGTAATAAAAATACTATTCTGGATATTTAATCCTAATAAGACTGAAACCTTACTAGATATTTATAATATTTTACATATAAAACCTATTCTCATAATAGCCTAAAAAATATACTTAAATATTAACTACTTATTAAAGTTATTACGAAAGGGAAGGATCTTTAAACTCTTTCTAGGCTATTAGGATAATTACTTTTAAGGTTAGTATTTTAACCACCTTAAGTATACAGCCTGAATAATATTATTTTAAATATTAACTTTACTTTATAGCCTAACTTCACTAAAGCCTTTTTATCTAGACTTTTCAGTCTTCTCTACCCCCCCAGATATATTAAATACTTAAGATATAAAATATATCTGAAAAGAGGTTTATTAGATATAACTACCATAGGCTGAGTCTATCAATATTACTAAAGGAATACCTTTTTATAGGCAGCTAATCTAAGCATAATAGAGGCAGAGAGGTAAAGAGCAGAGCGAAGTTAAAAGAGGGAGAGGTTACCAGTTAAAAACAGTGCAGCAAGAGTTAATAGTAACGTCGAAAAGTAATATAGAGGCACCTTAAGATAGGTAATATTATATATACGTCGAAAAGAAATAGATTAATATTAATATAGAAGCGTCTTAAGATAGGTGGCACTGTATGTATATTAAAAAGAAATAGATTAATATTAATATAAGGATACCTCAAAATAGATAGCATCACATATATATTAAAAAGAAGGATTAAATAGAGGTTCTCACAAGTATAGGCTACATATAAATTAATAATAAAAGAGAGTAGAGGTTATTAAAAGTATCTGAAAATACTATAAACTAGGCTAAATTAGACTCATAACTGTGAGAATACAGTAGAGGCTTCTAGTAGGAGCCTTTTTACATTATATAGAGGGTTTATAAGGAAGCAAAATAGCTTATATTCTTATAGCTGAAATATAGAATATGTGGGGTATTTAAACCCTTGAAATATGGTCTTTGGGCTGTAGCCTGTGGCTTAGTTATGTAGCCTACGTAGCTACACATTTTATCACATATTCTTAATTACTATTAAAGAAATAGTAGTTAATCTTAAGTTTAATTTTTATCTGTTAGGTTTATATTTAGTATTTTTTCTATTTATCTAAAAACTTTAGAGGTAGAAGAAGAAGCTTCCTCTAGTAGTTAATTATTAGTAGGGGTATAGTAGTAGTATTAACCCTAAAGGTTATTATCCTAATAGATATTATTCTGGAGGTTACTAGAGTATCCTAGTATAAGCTAGAGGTGTTTATTATAGTAGCTACCTGGGGGTTACTATTTATTATAGTATCTTATTTTACTAATTTATATGAGAGCTTATTAATCTTCTAGTAGAGAGAGCTTAAAGTATATCATAACTACTACTAAAGTAGTTTACTTACAGAATTACTACCTATAGGGGTATCCTGGGGGGCTTTAGTATTCTTTATTATTCTTTATATTAGTTACCTATTATATAGTATTATATCCTAGAAGCTATACTTAACTAGATTGTATACTTAACTAGTAGGAAGCTATACTCTACTTAATATTATCTATATAGTGAATAAAACTAAGTTCTAAATATATAAAAGACTAGACCTAAGCTTATTTAACCGGAAGGTAGTATAAAATACTATTTATTTAGAACTAAGGAGTAAAAGAGAAGCTTTTATAAGTATATAGAAAAGTCTGCATATATAATACTATATAGAGCCTACTAGGGCCCCACCCGAGTGAGGGAGTTAGCTTTAGATACCTAGGTACAGCCTTAGCTGGATATCTAGATATAGCCTATAATATTATTTAACTGTAAATAATTAAAAGTTTCACTAGGATAGAGAATATATAATTTAATAATAAAACAATTACCTAGAAGTTACTAAAGGAAGATAATAGAAATAATATAGAGAATAATATAATTCTTTAAAGTTAAGAAAACTATAAAGTAAATAATATTTAAATCTAAATACTAAAAATAATATTCTATAAAATAGAAAGAAATAAGAAACTTACTAATAGTTACTAGAGAATATTTAAGAGGATATCTTTAAAAAGAAGAGAAACTATAAATATAATAAATATAAAATCTCTATAATTAAGAGTGAGAAAGAAATCCTTCTAATATCCTTATAGTTAAGGAAGATAAATTACTTTAGGGAGAATATTAAATTAACTAAAATATAATTTTAGTTAGAATATATCTTAGGAAGTTAATATTAGTTAGAATTTAATATTAAGAAGCTAAAATATAGAATTTAGAATAAACTTCTAGATCCTAACTAATAAGAAATACTAAAGGGAAAATAGAATATTATTTCCCTATACTAAACTTTAGTAATTAGATCCTGAGGATAGAACTTCTTAGAGGAGAAATTATATTAAATTATAGCAGAAAGGGGGAATATTAGAAGCTTATTAGGTTCCCTATAAGAGAATACTAATATCCAGAATAATAGTTATTCCAGGCGGCAAGGTTTAAATACCAGTGTAAAGTAGCAACTAAGTGAGGGGAAAGACAAGTTCAAATAGTCATATAGCGTAACGCCTACCTATTCAGAGATCCCATCACTTAGTACGAACCCAGCCTGACAGCTAACGAGACCGTCATTACCTCACGGGGGTCGTTGGCAGCCGAATGGTCGCGGCAGCGTACAGGAGCGAATAATCCCGCGTTGGAGCAAGATGGTGATCAGCAGGCGAGGAGAGAGTCTGGCTAAAACCAACATCAGGTAAATGCCAGCCAGCAGTTGACGCAGATCTCTCTCATAACTAAGCAAGGTAAACGATCCCAGTCTCTCTTCGACACATCTCGTTTGCCTCACGGCTGTCGGAATCTAGAGTGTAAGAAATACGGAGAAATTAAGTCTGACGCTCACTCTCACTAGAAGGAATTAGCCAGTCAAAGTTGTTGATTAAGACCGAGCCAATCCTTCGGCGCAATTTCTTAAGTCCAACTGACGAGCCGTGTCGCCTATCACCGATGGCTCGTCAGGGTCACCCACCGTTTTCGGCGTTAGGGCGGTATCGCTCATCACCTCTCACCGGTGGCGTCGACGTCAACTGGCCAAATTATGACCACTGTCTGTAACCAACGATAAGCGGCCTAGACGACGGCTCTTCCTGTCCGCATCTGCGGTGATTGATTTCGAAACACGGGGTGCAGCGTCCCCGACGAATCAGCGAGCTTCACTTGCTTAACTCCGCTGCGCGTCTTACACCACCCCCGGACACTCGAAGTTGAAGCTATCGCCGTCACCCGTGTACCTCTTTCTGTTGCTTCTTTTCACATGTGGAAGAGTAAGAGACTACCAGACGCCATAATCCATAATACGAAGCTGTCCACCACTCATATGGACTTGAAGCTGTATATAAGATGCTGCCTCCTTCGCTTTGGATGACCTTCATTTCACCATCAAAGTCACAATCGTACAGACAAGAAAGATTAGAGCCAGGCCTCGATTACCAGAACCATTCAACCCCTACCCTTCACAGTCAAACATTGACATCCATCATCGCAATGGACTCCCCAGTCTGGTTCATCACCGGTGCGTCCTCCGGCTTCGGTCTCGAAATCGCCAAGGAAGCACTCGCTCGCGGCCACCGCGTCATCGCAACAGCCCGCAACCCCTCCAAGCTCTCCGCCCTCGCCGCCGCCGGGGCCGACGTCATGGCCCTCGACGTCTGCGCCGACGAGGCCGCCGTCACCGACGTCGTCAACCAGGCCTTCGCCCTCCACGGCAAAATCACCCACGTCGTCAACTCCGCCGGCTACGCCCTCGAGGCCGCCATCGAAGAGGCGAGCGCAAAGGAGGCCTTTGACCAGTTCAACACCAACGTCCTCGGCACCGTCAAGGTCTGCCGCGCGGCGGCTCCCCACCTCCGCGCCCAGCGCTTCGGCGCCGTCGTCAACTTTGGCAGCCTCGGCTCCTGGAAGGGCGGGCCCGCCATGGCGCTGTACTGCGCGACCAAGGCTGCCGTCAGCAACCTCACCGAGGGCCTGCGTGACGCGCTCGGCTACTTTGGCGTCGACGTTTGCGTCGTCGAGCCGGGCTACTTCCGTACGGGGTTCCTGAACCCGGGAGCCCGCATTTTCGCCGACGGTCAGCTCGACGTGTACAGCGAGGGACCCTCTGGCGAGTACAAGAAGCTCATGGACTCTGCCGACAACAACCAGGCTGGCGACCCGGTCAAGGGGTCCCGCGCCGTCGTCGACGTCATGACCAAATCAGGTCCTGCGGAGGGGAAAAAGATACCCGCGAGACTGGTCCTCGGGACCGATTGCCTTGCTGCTATACGGAAGAAGTGCAAGGAGACGTTGGTGCTGCTGGACGAGTGGGAACCCATCTCTGGGTCAACTGATTACTGAATACCTGGTTTTCTGTATCTGGATGGGTCGTCCTGTCATTCTCTCGGACTGACCCGTTTGAACATTTGAAGCATTTCCTAATCTTAGTAGGTATTTCCTAATCTTAGTAACTGCACACTTTGCCTTGTGTACGCTGCCAACTGTAGTCTACTTGCAGCTCATCGACGGCACCCCCGAGGACAGCAATGTAACGTTGAGGCAGGAAGAGACATAAACCTGACAATGCAGCTACACTGAACACTGAACACTGCCGTTCCCAGCTCTTCAGTCTTGCACTGTCGTTTATTCATCATGGGTCCCTTAACATTCGCTTTGCTCGGCCTTTGGGCCGCGACGCTCGCTACAAGTCAGTCGTTCCAGTCAACACCCGTAATGGCCCAATGGGATGGAACCCGTACAACCCATACTCTTGCAGCCCAACTCACGATGTCATCACGACAACTATGAAACTCACTGGCGGATCGGGGCTCTGTTGCCACCCACTTTGCAGCCTGGGCAATGCTCAAGTCTGCTCTCATGATATTCACTGACATCGCAGCCTTGTCAAACGCAGCCGTCGCCCTTTTGCAGAACAAGGACCTCATAGAGATCAACCAAGACCCAGCTGTCCAGCCCATCCGCTGTAACATTGGCAAGAAGGAACGGTATGGCTGAAACCGTAGACTCCATGTCGATGGAGGACAGCGAGATGGAGGTCCTGGGGTCCCAGAAAGATGACAGGTAGCAAAAAGAGCCAATCGAAAAATCATTCCCACCCTGCTACCATAGTGCCACTCTATACTCGGTACGTCGCGGCTTTGCTGAGAAATCTCGTTCAAGGTGTGCCCTGAAGAGGACATCGAGTCTTGATTTCGGAGCGCAAGATAGCGCAGTCGTCAGCTCCGCGAATGCACTGATCGAAGCAGCAAGATAGATTACAAACGGACTCCCGCATGATGCATCGTCTGCGGTGTTGTGAGCGGACCCCGAAGGTATGGAGTCAAAAGTGGTGAAGATGCTTCCGGTGCTAGATGGTGACGGATACGGCATGGCCCGTCGGAGGTCATTCCCTGCAGCATCCACCGTCGTGCGCATGCCACAGTGAAGAAATCCATGGAACGCGTGGAAATATTCAGCCGGACTTTCGCTTCCCGGGGGGACTTGAACACCAACATCACCTGAAGCTGGGAGTGTGAGTTGAGTGTGGTTCAAGGTAGCGAGACTATACCGCGCTATAATTGAAGGTGACCACCACCTGCTTGTATCTCGTGAGATACTCCCGGAAGTCTTGGCGTGGTAGAGTGTTAGACTGTTCTTGTACCCTGTCATGGGATGGATGGAGAGCCAGGAAGACGGAGAGGTGACAAGGGTGGGTGGGTCATGATGAAGTGTCGTGGTTGTCACCCACGACAGCTCACACATACTAGGTAGTAGTCTCAAAAGTAAAGAGATCAAACGAAGCGGTCGTCATTTTAAGCGTTCAGACTGGAAAAAAGGTTGGATTTAGACGTTGGGGAGTTTGGACTTCTCGGTAATAGTACGGGGTCGACGGCGTCCGCTCGGGTCGCATCAACTTCCCGAAAGTCCGGGGGTGGATCCACCACACTCAACGTCCTCCGCCGGGCTAGAGAGCGGACTTGATAGTTGATACGGATACATGTACGGACATACAGTAGTAAGTGGTGATGATGGTCAAGGAGCCATGCGGCGCCATCGTGGGACTCCATCACTTAGCTGCACGCGCATCAAGCAAGTCTCCAAGACAGCCAACAGTGTTCGCACGCTTTTGTCAACCGCATACCAGGGTCCACCGTCCAGGTTCAGCAAATAGAAAGTCAGACATTGCCCCTGGTTACGTCAGTGAGAGATTTTGGCTTGTTTTGGTCTGCGGAAGACCCGGTGCTCACTGCTCCGGATCGAATTTGACAGCTCGGATTCTGAGATGGACCCCTTTACGTGGGTGACTTGTGGCCCGTGGGCACATGGGGAGAACTTAGAAGGCTAGTCCGTGAAGCTTGTGATAAATCTAGACTCATTCTTGTTTACCTAAGCCTCTGAGGTGTGGTGTCTTGAATCCCTACTATTCTCGCTGCTGTCCTCTTCTGAGACGACTTGATATCTTACAAAAACCAACACTCTTCCGACTTGATATCTTACAAGAAGTTCCAACACTCTTCCTCTAATTTGCAAAAGGAACCATCACTGAAAGGTCGCCGACTTCAACGAGAGACAACCCTGGTTGGTGCTGATTGGTGAGTCTTGTGACATCTGTCTCCGAGCCAGGGGTCGACTCATCTATACATACTTACACCCGAGGTACGGCAGGACAGCAAGAACACTTGCAGCCGCTCCATCGGCCAGAGATACAGTCACTCGAGTCGAAGACAGCCACAGCCACAGCCACCATCACAGCCATAGCCACAGCCACAGACGATAAGATGGCAGCTCCTGTCCTTCCGTCCAACAACCACTATAGTATATACGACACGGGGCATTGGGTCGTCCCCTGCCGGAAGCCAAAAGACCTTTGTGGACGACCGCGAAGGTGAAGTTACGTCATCGATCCAACGACAGGCCGCACCAACTTCGAAGGCAGTCGAGTCCAGCTCACTCTACGCGTCCGCATCCGCATCCGCATCAGACAAAGATGGCAACGATACCGAGGAGCTCTACCACCGCCAGTCCATCGTGCAAGAGCTGGCGCGAGAGTACACCCGCCACTCGGCGGTCAACATTGGCGACAATCACCACGCCCTCTTCGGGAGCCATGACCCAGAATCCCCTCTCAACCCCCACGGCAACAATTTCAACGCTCGCAAGTGGGCAAAGACTCTTGCCAACGTCACCCGAGAACACGGATCTGGTTACCGCACGGCCGGCTTCTGCTTCCAGGACCTCAACGTCTTCGGCTACGGACAGGAGACGGACTACCAGAAGGATGTCGGCAACATTTGGTTCGAGCTCCCCGGTCTCGCTCGGAAGCTGACTTCCAAGACCGGCGGTCAGCGTCGCATCGACATTCTCCGCAATTTCAACGGCCTAGTCGAGGCTGGTGAAATGCTCGTCGTCCTCGGACCCCCCGGATCTGGTTGCTCGACCTTTTTAAAGACTATTGCCGGCGAGACCAACGGCATCTATACCGACGAGCACGCCTATTTCAACTACCAGGGCATTTCGGCCCGAGAACTCCACAAGCACCACGCCGGAGACGCCATCTACACCGCCGAGGTCGACGTTCACTACCCCCAGCTGTCCGTCGGAGACACCCTCACGTTCGCCTCGCGGGCCCGCTGCCCCCGTGATCTGCCCCCCGGCATCACGAGAGACCAGTACTGCGACTACCTCCGCGACGTCGTCGTGGCCATGTACGGCATCAGCCATACAGTCAACACCCGCGTGGGTGACAACTATATCCGCGGCGTCTCTGGAGGAGAGCGCAAGCGAGTAACCATTGCCGAAGCAACCTTGGCCAACGCCCCGCTGCAGTGCTGGGATAACTCGACGAGAGGTCTCGACTCGGCCAACGCTGTCGAGTTCTGTAAAACGCTCCGCCTACAGTCGGAACTCTTCGGCCAGACCTGTGCTGTCTCGATTTACCAGGCACCGGGCGGCGCCTACGATCTGTTCGATAAGGTGCTCGTTCTCTACGAGGGCCGGCAGATCTTCTTTGGCCGCACTACCGAGGCTCGCCAGTACTTTATCAACCTCGGCTTCGAGTGCCCGGCTCGCCAAACGACGCCCGATTTCCTCACCTCCATGACCGCGCCTTCTGAGCGTGTCGTGAGGCCCGGATTCGAAGGCCGCGTCCCGCGGACCCCCGACGAGTTTGCCGCCTGCTGGAACGGCAGCGTAGAGAACCAGGCTCTCAAGGCCCAGATCGAGCAGTATAAGACCGACCATCCTCTCGACGGAGCCGACGCCGACGCCTTTAGGAACCAGAAGCAGTCTGTCCAGGCCAAGAACCAGCGCCTTAAGTCGCCCTTTATCTTGTCGTATGGCCAGCAAGTCCGGCTTTGCCTCTGGCGCGGCTTTAAGCTCCTCAAGGGGAGTCCAGGCCTGACCCTCTTCGCCTTGATTGCCAACTCGTCCACCGCGCTCATCACGTCGTCTCTGTTCTACAACCTACTAGAAACCACCACATCCTTTTACAGTCGCTCGGCCGTTCTATTCGTCGCCATTCTCGCCAACGCCTTCTCCAGCGCTCTGGAAATCCTCACGCAGTACGCGCAGCGACCAATCGTCGAGAAGCAGACCCGGTACGCCTTCTACCATGCTTCGGCCGAGTCCTTCTCAAGTTCTCATCCGTCCTCGTCGACATGCCCTAAAAGATCCTAAACACCATCTGCTACGACCTCATCATCTACTTCATGACAAACCTGAATCGGGAGCCGGGGAACTTTTTCTTTTTCCTCTTCACGACGTTCCTCATGGTGCTGGCCATGTCGGGTCTTTTCAGATCCATGTAAGTGCTTGAGACCACCGTCGACTCCATTGCTTCGTGACTGACGAGAAACTAGTGCTTCACTGTCCCGGACCTTGTCGCAAGCCATGGTCCCCGCCTCCATTCTGATTCTAGCCCTGGTCATCTTCACTGGTTTCGTCATTCCCGTCGACTACATGCTCGGATGGTGCAGATGGATCAACTACCTGGACCCCGTCGCATATGGATTTGAAGCGGTGAGTGGCATGGCAAATGAACCCAAAACGCCTTGTAGTTGTTGCAGAACTGACCCTCTGGCCTCTGGCCTCTTCCAGCTCATGGTCAACGAGTTCCACAACCGCGAGTTCGAGTGCGGCGCCTTCGTCCCCAGCCCCGCGGTGCCCGGATACGAGGGCGTCACCTTGGCCAACAGAGCTTGCTCGACCGTCGGCGCCATCCCTGGTCGCTCTACCGTCAGCGGAGATGCCTACATCGGTTCTCAGTACAAGTACTTCAGCTCCCACAAGTGGCGCAACGTTGGAATCCTCATCGCCTTCATCATCTTCCTCCACGCCGTCTACTTCGTCGCCACCGAGTTCATCTCCGCCAAGAAGTCCAAGGGCGAGGTCCTCGTCTTCCGCCGCGGTGTCACCGCCCCCGCTAAGGGCAAGGCCGACGTCGAAGCCTCCGTGTCGGGTCCTGCCGCCATCGTCGAGAAGGGCGGCCGGGCTGCTTCTGCCAATGACGGAGCGATCCAGGCCTCCACTAGCGTCTTCCACTAGAACGACGTCTGCTACGACATCAAGATCAAGGGCGAGCCCAGGCGTATTCTCGACCACGTCGACGGCTGCGTCCTCGCCAGCCCCGAGGCCATGCCGGGCTTCTGGATCTTCATGTACCGCCTCTCGCCCTTTACCTACCTGCTCTCCGCCATCCTCTCGACCGGCCTCGCCAACACGGACGTGACGTGCTCGAGCAACGAGTACATACGCTTCAGCCCGCCCGACAACCGGACCTGCGGCGAGTTTATGCAAAAGTACATTGACGCGGCCGGGGGTTACCTCCAGGACGAGCTGGCGACGACAGACTGCAGCTTCTGCACGATTGCGGATACCAACGTCTTTTTGAAGAGCATCAGTTCCAACTTTGACAACAGGTGGCGCGACTGGGGCATCGGCATCGTCTACATTGCCTTTAATATTGCCGCCTCTCTGTTCCTGTACTGGCTCGTGCGCATGCCCAAGGGCAAGAAGAAGTTGTAAAGGGCAAGAAGAAGTTGTAAGGCGGGCTGTTTGTGTGTTGACGGGTTGAACATGTTCTCTCCAGCATAGTCTGTGAGAGGCAACCATTTCCATTCTCTAATTTCTTTTGGGTAACTAAGCAATTCTACATATGAGGGATGGGCATCATAGATATTTCACACGTCTCGGGTTTACTTCAGATAGTATTATACGGCTAGACGTGCCGCAAGATATATCATATAATTGCATTTCAATGAAGAAAGCATAGGCTTGAGGTACAATCATGTGAGAATCGAGTGACTCGAGCCTGCTTTCTACACCTTTTTGAACGAGTCTATCTTTAGAGAGCGGGAGGTGGTCTCGCTCTCCCAATCAGGTTGCCTGGGCAGAAAACTCGCTTTGGTGTACTGCCATTGGCCAGCCCATTGCTCATGAAGAATGTCACACATTTAGTCTCGACTTGACGCTTTTTATCTCAAGCACAGACGTATGCGATGGAAACTCACCTGCAAGAACAAGTCCAGACACGTACGTGAGACGATCAGGATACGACAGCAGCTTCAACACTTGGAATGCAAGGCCAACAGCTTTAGCATCGGCAGTTAGAATTATATCGTGGATTTGAGAACGAATGTCCCCGAATCACGTGTTCTATTGGCTTATCAAACTCAATTCTTTCTATTTATGCATAACTTCGCTTCTGACAAATTGCTGTTTGAGTTGAGCCGAAAATGCGTTACTAGCTCTCAGTCCTTTTCTCAGGTGCGACTTGATTCTTTTCCTATATACAACCCAAGTCGGTGAAAACTCTCACTATTACACATTGCTCACCCTCACTGGCACGCCAAACCAAGTTATTGTGTGTACTCGAGTTCTGATTCTCGTAACTCTCATCTCACACCGACTTGCCAGACGTGTCTCAAGACTCAAGCTCCAGCAACTGAAATGAGTATTTTCAACTCGTGGAACCCCGTCACGTCTCCTCTTTGACGACGCGCTCCCTCCCTCCTCCTCCTCCTCCGACGACGACGACGACGACAACGACGACAACAATGACAACGACGACAACGACGATCACTCCTCCTGCCACCCGTTCCAGAGCATGGCCACGTGGTCCGGCGAGTCGCCCCTCTTGTACGAGTGCGCGATGACGCGGTCCTTGGCCTCCTGCGCCACCTTGCCCTTGGTGAAGGAGGCGTCACTCTGCGACATCCACGACGCCACGACGCCCGCGACGAGCGGCGCCGCGAAAGAGGTCCCGTTCTGCCGCCGCAGTCTCGACAGGTCCCGGAGGTCGCGCGTGTCGCCGCAGTACACGTCCGTCCCGAGCGCCCACGTCGTGACGAGGTCCCCGCGCTGGCTGAAGGGCGCCGCCACGCCCCTGTCGTCCGACGCGCCGACGACGATGACGGGGAGCTCCTCGGCCAGCAGCGCCGGGAAGGAGTGCGGTTCCGGGTGGCCCCGCTGCGCGTGGTTGCCCGAGGCGCAGACGACGGGCACGTCGAGGCGGATGATGCTGCGGACGAGAATGCGGTACATGTCGTACATGGCCTCCGTGTCCTTCTGGTCGGCCCCGTCCGAGAGCCAGCCGCCCGTCGATGTGCTGAGCACGGCCCGGCCCTGCAGGTTGTTCTTCTTGATGTCGTCGCGGACGGCCTGCCACCCCTTGGTCATGCCGAACGTATCCATGGTCACGCGCACGACGACGAGGTTGGCGTGCTTGGCGGACCCCGTCGTCTTGCCGACGACCTTTGTGGCGACGCAGGTCCCGTGCTGGATCTCCTCGGGCGAGATGTGCTTCGAGTTCCTGGTCTTGTCGATGTTGCGGCGGGTGATGCCCCTCGACGGCGGGACGAGTTCGCTGTGGGACACGACGGGGCCGACGTCGAGCACGTAGACGGTGATGCCATCGCCGGCCGCATCGTCGTCAAAGACGTAGTTTGGCAGCGTGTCGCCGCCGGGAGGCGATGAGAGCAGGCGCAGGTCGACAATGTTGTTCTCCGGCGACGGCGCGACCGAGGTCAGGGCTCGCTTTTCGACAGACGGTGTCGAGTCGGCGCCGGTGTCGGGGTCCGAGGAGATGGCGGCGTTGGGCTCGGTGGTGAAGACGACGCGGTCCTCTTCGACCTGGGCGAGTTGCTGCGCCGTCAAGGGCGCGAGCCAGGAGAGCGGGGTGTCGTCGTCGTCGAGGATGCTGTCGATGTTGGCCTCGCCACCCACAATCTTGGCGAGGGTATAGTAGAAGCCATCGCGGTCTGCTTTGACGGTGTCCTTTTTGGGATAGATGATGTACTCGGTGGTGCCCGTACTGCTTGGATTTGCCGACGATGCAGACGTCCAAGTGGAGGTCTCGGTTTCTGTTCCCGTCAGTGAGGCCGTGGGTGTCGCCGTGGTGGCTCCCGGTGTCGTGAGGTCCGGTTTGTCGGATGGCTTCGTGTCCGGGTCCGTGTCCGGGTCGGGACCGTCGCCGGCCGAAGACGCTCCTGCAACGGTGCTCGCTCCGGCCGCAATCGCCTGTGCTGGCGCACCGCCGACGGTGAAGAAGCCTCCGCCCAGACCTCCGATAACAACGGCCCCGAGAGGGACGGCAACTGTCTCACCATTGCTTACAGTGACTGTCGGAGCTGGGGCGGATGATGTCCCGGTCGGTGTGTTCGTAGACAATGGGAGGGAAGATGGTCGTGAAGTAATAGTATTGGTCAGAGATTGAAGAGATGGTCGTGTTGAAACTGTAGCGAAAGAAGAAAGGCCATCTCTTCTGTCGAGGTTGCGAGCATGGCAAGCAGAAATGAAAGTGAGCAACAGCAACGCAAAGAAACGAAAGTGTGTCATTGTAACGACTGGCTGTGTGAAGAACGACAAGAACTTGACCAGCTTACCAAGAGAGCCATCTTGGACTCTGAAGAACCGAACCCAACATACTTAGTATATGGGCCGAGTGAGAGCTATCCACAATACGCAGCATGCCTCGAGTCATCTTCGATGAGAGGGCAGTTGGCCAAGTCATGGATTGATTGCGATGCTAATATTACTCTCGCCATCGGCTGTGCCCTGTTCTCTTGAATATGGGCCACGGAGTATATTTGTGGCGAGGCGAACCACCTGAAGACTGTGGGGTGAAGCACACATACATCATTGTAATATTACCTGGGGAGAGAAACGTTGCGAGAGTCGTTGGCAAACGGATAGGTAATACCGTTACCCAACTACCCGATGGGCCAAGTAGGAAAGGGTGCGCGGCTTGACAACAGGACAGACCCTGTGACAAGCCGGGTAGCCAGCAAGTCAACAATCGGATTCTGAGTAGCGGACGCTTGGCCCGAGTCTCATGACTCTCTACGACTTCTGCACAATGAAGCCCCTGCCCGTCTGCTTGCATGAGCTTTTGACAAGAACATTAACTCATGTCATCTGACCCAGGCCGGCGCCGGCTGCTGTCCAATTCGCAGATTGGTGATACTGAAAGAAAGCCCCAAGTCACAGAACGTGTATGCCTCGGATGTTGCTTGTAGACCGACTCTTACTTCAGGTTCCTCGAAGCCTTGTCTCGTCGGACAAAGGCACCGTCAGCTCCAACAGTGTTGGCCACATGAGCAACTTCCTAATGCCGCCACGGCCACTCAGTGTCAGTTTACTTTGTACGCAAATGGCGGGTGGAACCGTCATCTTCACAAAAGTCAACCATGACCTGCCCCTGTATCGTCGCCTCAACCACAGCGAGCCCCACTGCAGTTTACGTAGAAGATGAGGTCTGTATCCGTATGTAGCTAGGACGAACTCCTGCAGTGTCTAAAGTCGACTGATCCAGATGCGAGAGAACAGATACATGTGGATAGCAGGCCATACCCAGCTGCAGCCTGTCAGCAAGACTGCAAGAGGAGACGAAATCCGAGTCAAGGCCCTTGTACACGCCATGGATTCCTTGGAATGATAGGTTTAGAGTTTAGACTGGCAGGCTCATGATGAGAGGAGACGGGAGTCTACAGGTACGGATACCTAGTACTCCGCACTCCGTACTGCAAGTATAGCAGGCCGCATTGCATAGTATGCATATGCAGTTGACCGAGTCTATTTCCAAACTGATGGCAATGGCGCCAGGCCGAGCTCTGGTATGCCACCGTACTGACAGGCAACTGGACGTTGCCGTAACGGCGTACTTGGACTGCGTAATGGTATGGAGTAGCGTACTGTGTATCTACCGTGGGGAAGTGAAGGAACCCCAGACGTGCGGGAGAGGGTTGAACCGGGGCTCGTCATCTGGCTTGGCGACGGATCCGATTATTGCAGGTCGCCCTTTACGGGGCTTAAAAAGATTGCAGTCCCAAGAACCGTCGATCTCAAGTACGCAAATCGGCGGGGATGTGTGCTTTGTGCTACCCTAGAGTAGTACTGCGTGCTGTGTAGAGGTCAGCCAGGGGTCTCGGCACACTGTCGTGCGGCTGCGACGTGATAGTGTCCTCGGAGGCTATGCAGACTGGATAATTGACGAGCGGGATCGACCAAGCCTCTCTGGGAGCAGGCGAGACTCCTTTTGGGGTATGTCGACGTTGACAGGCCATCCTTTCTCCTCGAGTGAGCCATCAACGTAGTAATACAGGTTAGGATGGTCGTTGTGCGGGCAAAACAGTAAAAACTCGTCAGGCGCACGTGCTGCCGGTGGTGGCTGCCGGCCAGTGGCTGCAGAGCCCCTGCCTGTACAAGTAGGTCTTCGCACAGCGCTTAGATACATAAACCGGCAGAGTTCCTGCTGAATCAGTATTACCAAAAGAATGCTGGCATGACCATTGCATTGCCCTCTGTGGCTGTCAGCAGCAACGATCAAGCCTTACTGTGTTTCTATCCGGCTGCAGCTGAAGGAAACACTATGTATATGCTTTGACGTGTATTACAAGCAAAAACAAAGCCTTGCTGTGATGATAACTTTATCGGTTAGCGAATCTGGCTTGGGCAGAGTTTGATACTTTAATACTTTACTTTTACTCTTCCTCCCCAAAATGCTGGCTCTGAAGATGCACGTGCTCAAAAGTATAAGGATAATACGCAATTACATAAGCAAACTTCGCGTCGCCCACAAGTAGAAGGGCGGTGGACCGTGGAACGTCTCCGTATCTACTCTACTACCTTGGTTGCGCCTGTCCGAGTCCTGACTCCTGGGAATAGCTTACTCGCAGTATGTGTCGCTTGCTTACTCGCTCGCTTGCTTCATTGCGTCTTGAGTGGTTTTTTGCTGGCAATTTTGCCCCAATCCATTTCTCGTCCTTCCCCTGAGGTATCGTAGCCAGAGGCTCGGAGGCAGGTTCCCTCCCGTGACAAACTCTATAATGCGCTTAACCTTCATCAGACTACATGCAGCCCAGCCAGTCGTGGCCGGTTTTGTTTGCTTTTCATCTCGCAGACGAACTCACACCTCCATCCACCAGTATATCGGTCTCCGTGATGAAGCACCAAGCAGGATTCCCCAACAACAAAATCGCATTCACAAAATCTTCCGGCGACGCGCCACGTGGAGTCCCATCACGCCGATGCCGATGACGACTAAGACGTTTGCGGAGTGCATGGTGGCTCGGTCGTGAGCTTATTCTCAAGAAGTCAATGTACGAGTGGCTGATGAAGGGCGAATATATGGCAAGGTCTGGTGGGTGTTGTGGTCGCCACAGTTCGTCAGATATCATGCTCAACATCCACTCATCCCTGGGATCTATCACAGCCCTACCGCCCACTTCAGACCTGGCGACTGCTTCTTCAGTCTTCTCTAGCCCTAGGACGTTGTGTCAAAGTTGTTTGGCACTGCTGTCCTGCATCCCTTCGCCAGCGGATACCACAATCGCTCTCGATTTCGGTCTCGGTGACTGAGTGGTGGGTTCGCCTCTTTGAAAATTGACACGACATCATTTAATGTTCTTGGACTGCACAATCACGGCCGAGCTCACTCCTACGAGCTCCTCGACCTAATTGACTTCACTGCATACTTCGCTACTGGGGCTACTCTCCTGTGCTACCTGCTCTGCAGCAACATTTGAACATTGGAACAGAGAGCGTCAACGATGTTGTGAATTCGACTCATTATCAAATTCACCACCGCCCGCAAGGACTTGATTCAAACATTCGCTACTGGTGAATGAAATCTCGTGCTTCTTTCCGCCCAGCTGGCGTGTGACGTTGCACCAACGTGAGGCCTCCTTGAAGGGGTGGATCTTTATACCCCTCGTCGAGGAAACGGATGGCTGTCGCATGAGCATCAATAGGCAAAAATGGAGGGGTAAGTGTAGATGTAGGATTGATGCCTCAAGCGTTGGGTGGCTACCGTTACGAGAATCTAAGTTAACCAGCCGGTTGGTGGGTCCCAGCTGCCACATGCCGCCTTCTCCATCATAGTGTAATGTTTTTTTGTCTTTTCTAAACTAACCGACCGTTAAAAAACACATAAGGGAAAAAGGTGTGCAAGCGGCCTGTAATTCCCTTTCTGAGAAAATACACCAGGGACGTGGATGAGGGACGCCGGAGAAACTCCCACCGTTTGCCACACGCCTCTGTCTTCAAGCACCCGCGGGTAGGCTCTGTCTGGCTCCTATGCATCCATGGTCACGGCGAACCACCAAAATCCTATCAATGATGTCGCACAGTAAAAGTGGAACCACAATTACTGGTTGGTAACTGTGGGCTATAAGGCCTTACGACAAATGACAAACCCTGATCAGGCGAAAACAGCCTCTTGAATTTCATATATATTTGATCTTTTATGGCGTGCAGGCAAATTGGGAAGTCGAAGTCTGATGCTGTTCTGTGACCTTTCGCTCGATCGAGCCCGAGGGACCTTCTAGCCGAGTCGCCCTCAAGTGAGCTAGACTACGCAGCCCCTGAAGCCTGCGGTTTCTCGCGAACTGGAATTCTCATCCAAAACTGGTGAACAACGAGCTTCAAATAACAGAGGTAGGTCGTCTCTGAGGTGGGATTCGTCGAGAACAGAAACGACGGACGCCAGAGAGGAGCCTTCAAGCACTACTCTTCTGCAATCAAGCGCGCAACCCAGAAATTCGGAGAGACAGAGGGATGCTCTTATTTCTTTTTTTCTTTTCTTTTTCCAAAACCGCAAGAATATAGCAAATCAATATCCCGTTCGACGCGCTGAAGGCAACATCAAGGCATCAAACTGCATCGGAGATACTTAAAGACCAAGTATTCCTCCGCATACTATATGAAAAACTATCAGAGATGAAGAATAGCGGAGGTCAGCGTAGAGAAGTGCAGTTATATTTCTCAGGTGTAGACTATATTTTGCATATAGTAGTCTCTGTTTAAGACGCAGGGGCTCATGTTGGAACTGCTTGAAATAAACGTCTTGTTGTTATTTGATTTATCACCTTGTGCATATAACTAACCCATTCTACGGTATATCACTTTTTGAAACTCTCAAAATCTTACGGCTAGCGTTTTTTAATCCATTTTTGCGTGCTTTCCCAAGTCCCATTAACAATCAATTAATGTTGATCAATATGAGCTAGATCATCCATACGTACGTCCTTGGTGTCTTGTCTCTTCGATTTGAAGTAATTGCTGAGCCACATGAAAATGCCTTTCGTCGTCGAACTAGATGTTGATCAGTGCTCCCAACCGCAATGTTCAATCCAAGTGGCGGGGCAAAGCCGCAGTCGCCTCATGGCATAAGTCGTCCACCTACCTCCTGTTCACGACATCATACATAACATCGGCTTCGCCCCCGTTTATGCCAGGCAGCGTCGTCTTTTGCTTTTCCACCCGTCATCTTGGTCGCACACGCCCTCTCACCTATATGTCTAGATTGATAGTTTGACTTTGCCAGTACAATGTCCACAAGAAACCTGTGTTTCCTATGGCGTTTTAAGCAGATATCAGGTAATTACTGAGTGTCGAACAAGCAGTGATCTTCCAGTACTTCGACTCCATAAAGGCGCTGACATACGCCAAGACTCTGATTAGACAACCACAACTTTGCACTCTAAAGTCGAAACATGCAATGAACATGAACATTATAAAAGAGCCGTGGCTCGTACTAACAGTTCACCTATGACGTATCCAATAGGTGCCACTATCCACGGCACGCCTACCCAGAAGCGCCGGAAACAATAAACAGCGCATGCAATGTTGAAATTGGGGATCAGCCTCCATCAACGCCGACTTCCATGCAGAAAAATAGTGCTTGTGCCCGAGTCCTCTCCCCCAGCCGCAGCGGAGAAGCCTGTGATCTCCCATTTATCAAGAGAGCCCTCTGTCCTTCGTCTGTATTCGTCCGTCGTCACTTCCACGCTCCTTGGCGGGTGTTGGGCTCTCTCTTTCTCTCTTTATTTTCTCGCCCCCACATCATTGCTGGGTTTTTTTACTCCTTCTTGACACCGTTGGCAGTTCCGTTGATAATGGCACCTGACCTCGTGGCAGCGAGGGCCTGCTTGTTGGCGAGCTGCTTCTCCGCCGGGATGGTCAGGGCGTTGATGCCGAGAAAGTTGCAGATGCTCGTGATGACAAGGTACGCCCAGCGGAAGTACACAACGGCGGAGAAGATGAAGTAGCCGTAGAGGTAGAGCAGCTCCGTCTGGGCGCTGATGGCGGAAATGCCAATGATTGGGAGATTTGCGAGAGCGGCACCGCCAACGAGAGGCACGAGCATGACGGTCCAGTAGGGGAACGGCTGCTTGGTCAAATGGGCAAGGATCATCTTGGTAGTCAAGCGGCCAAAGACGAAGGACATGGTGAGGCAGAAGAGCACGAGGTGGTTCTCGGAGCGGAGGGTCGAGTAAGGCGAATAAATCCATGCGCCAATAGCGAGGGTGAACACGGCCATGGGCGTCCACTCCAAGAAGACGGGGGCAACGGGCTCGCCACGAGCGCGGCGGGCCTTGATTACGTGCAAAACGCAGAACGGGATGTGTGTCGCGAAGAGCGAAAAGACGATCATTCCGATCCAGATGTCACGGATGGAGTAGTCTCCCAGCAGGTAGGCGAAGCCGTAGGTGTACCTCTCGTGACCCTCGCCGAGAAGCTTGATGATGGGCTCGGTCCAGATGCCGGGGCCGTAGATACCAGAAACAACCATTACACTGCATGCTATCAGGATGCCCTCGGTAGGGCCGTTGATTCTGCCGAGGTATAGCGTGTGCGTGTGGTATGTCTCCCAAGTCGAGAAGAACATGGGCAGGCAGGGCACGAGAGCGGTGAAGACGCCGGACTTGGAGGTTCCCAGACCCATGGCGGCAGTCTCGAGGAGACTGGCGAGTGTACAGTTGAGGGAGTCGATGCCGTGGTCGAAGAGTTCGCCGAGTCCGCTCGATGTCCCGGTGCGGCGCGCCTGTTTTCCGTCGAGATTGTCCATGGTCTGGTACATGAACAGGCCGAAAGCGAAACTGAAGTACAGCCATGAAGGGCCCTGCCAGAGTATCAGCACCATCGCTTCAAGGATGCGTCTTTGATCGCCCTCGACGTACCGGTCCGACCAAATCAGGCATGTAGACGACCAAGAGGCCAATGTTCCCGAGGATGAAGAAGAAACCCAGGAGGGTTACCATATTCGGAGCCAGCCATAGCGGCAGCAGCTCGACGGCGGCGTTCCACTGCAACGAGTCGAGTTAGCAAGCTATCGGCGCAACTGCGAGAAACGTCTGGATTTTTAAAGGAGCCGAGGCGGGGGCGCAGCAACGGATCGTCGGAGAGGTGTACGTACGTAAGGTCGGAGGATGTAGTTGGAAATAGGCGACTTGTCGACGGCCGAGTACTTGTAGGACTTGAGGTGGATGAGGGCATCATCAGAGATGCATTCGGCGGAGGCCATCCCTAATCACAGTGCTGTTAGTCGCTGTGTGCTCCAACGACGGAACCATGGCTTCCTCGGTGAAGCTTTCCAACCCCTCGCATTGACCTGCGGGCGCAACATTCCCCAACAGAGAGCTGTGCTCGCGACGAGGATGTGCGGGCTCTGGGGTAGACAGGGAAGAAGGAAGGGACACAATGGGGTTCGTGCTTACTGTCGGAGGTCTTGGTACCCATTCTGAAGGTATTGCGTCAGAGGCAGCGTCAGTCTGGAATGGCGATGGTGGGGGGAGGAGGAGGAGGGACGACGAGGAGGAGTAGATAATTAGTCTTGAAGATGGGAGGAAGGGCAAAGACAAGAAAGGTGGAAAGGTCGAGCTTTGTCCCTGGGGGAAGAGGCAAGGATATGATATTTTCCAGCAAGCCCGAGGATGAAGGCGTAGAAAAAACGAAACAGGTGCGTGCAGCCTTTCAACGCACAACAGAGCTACGCATGCGAACTTTGGACGTCAAGCTACGTAGTACTTATTTGTCTCTTACTTATTGAGTTCGCATCATCGAGTTGGCCGTCGTCTGTTATAATTTTTAGGGGGGATCAAAAGTGAAGAAGAAAGGTGGCCGGGGTGCTTGGGTACCCCAGTTGGGTAGGTACAACACCTAGCCCGTGTGTTTCCTGCAGCTTTGAAGTACCGTCCAAACTACGTACATGACATGTACAGCATGTGGGACAAGGCGTTGCAGCGCGGCCAGCAAATGACAGGCGCCAGAAGCAGCAGCTTGGGACGAATCACAGCGCCCCAATGCATTTCCAGCCCTGCTGTTCCCACTGCACCCAGCCCAGCCCTGGGCCTCGGAACCAGAAGGCTCAGTGCTGTAGGCCTACACAGTAGGTACCTTAGGTACCTTAGCAAGTACCTACTGCGTAGGTCGATGGGGCCCCTTTTCCCCATTCCATTCACCTCGCTCTTCTGAAGCCGGAAAGAAGCTCGTGACAGTCCATCCCACATACTACCCACGTAGATACCAGCCTACCTTAACCTCAATTGACCAAGTGCTTTTCGTCTGCTTCCTTCGACACTAGTGTGCCACTCTGACCGCCTCGCGCATCAGATACAGCCTGCCCGCTTCAGCCTGTCTGCCTGTGTCTGCTAGGTATCTTACGTGCATCGCATCGCAGCCTGCCAGATCATCGCCCAAACAACCAATTCCCCTGCGTCCAAACCACCACCAATCGCAAGGGTAACGCAGCCCTTCTCCCATCTCGTCTCATCGCGGATCACAGGCCGAACGACGGCCAAAACACACGACAGAGAGGGAAACATATCACCAGGACCAGGGCCGCCTGGCCCCAGATTGCGAGCCCACCCCGGCCATATCGGCGGTCAACAAAAAAAACCAGCTCGACAGACGGATTCTAGCGTCATGAGAGAGTGGTTCCTCACCCGATTTCTTGGACCTCGACTCATCTCATCCCACGTACGGAGTACACGCGCCCCCAAAAAGCCCGAGACATACGACACCAAAAACACTAGAGTCGTTATGCAATCCTTTACCGCCTTTTTCCCACCCCTCGCGACGACCGCCATTGGATGCGTGGCTGGGACGCTTGACAACGCCTCCAGACATCATTTCTCTTGTAGGCTCCCATCGAAATACTTGAATACTTCTGCCAGCGTGGCAGCGATTTTGGCATGTGAAATCGGCGCCGCCGGCCCCACGCTATGTCCACGTATACCGTAAAGTCGGTGTCGACAAACTAAACACGCACCGAAAAAATCAGTGCCCCTCCCTGACCACCCCACGGCCGCGGACCCGATGATCACCAACACTACAACTACCAAGATCGTCTGGTCTTCGGCCCCGCATCATAGACCACGAAACCGTTTGACGCGTTTAAAAGCGCAAAATCCCGCTACGTGAAGAAGAAGAAGAAGATGATGAAGATCAAAATGGTCCTGACATCTCTCTTTGCAAGGTGTGCGTTGCCAGCCTGTGTCCGTCCTCTTCAGCCTCAACCCGCCACCCCTGGTCCCATCCCCATCCATCCATCCATCTAGGTATCGGGGTGAAGAATCGGGTCCGGCCCTGCTGCCGCCCGCCGCCCTCTGCATTCCCGTATCCCGTGACCAAAAACCTGCTCCACCCCGCTCCGGCCTGAAAAGCCGGCCCATGAGAATACGCATGTCATCAATCCTGCATGTGCCAACCCGTTTCCCCAGTCCATGCCCGCCGTCTACGTCGACGATCTCTCGACCCCCCCCCCCCCCCCCCCCCCCCCCCCCCCCCCCCCCCCCCCCCCCT
>MASP02000340.1:0-10453 GCA_001693025.2 Colletotrichum lindemuthianum
AGCCATACGGCCACGGCCGTATGGCCGTTACAGCCACTCTTTTGTAGGGTTCTTTTGTTTTTGTTGTTGTTGTTCCACCCCATTTCACTATATACGTAGCGGCATGCCCCCTATAGCCTACTAGCTATAAATACTTAGTATCTGGCGTCAGCCGTAACTTAATAATATAGTAATTAGTAAGTAATTACTATACTATTAGTCTAGAGCCTTATATAACGCTATATATTATATTATATAATAATAATAATAACTAATTACCAGAATATTAGTTTATATCTATATAATAAAAATATATATGGTATATAATAATTCTGATAATTAAACTAATACTAATTAGTGGTTAATCTAACTATTATACTATTATACTGTAGATTAGTAAAACTTATTATATCAGAAGAAGTAATTATAAAAACCTATATCTAAAGTTTATATAAGGTGAAAGATTATAAATTAATTACTTAAATACCTTAAACCCTCTCCACCCTAGAATCTTACCAGAAGTTTCTAAATTACATACTAACCACTTGAAGAAAATATTTTAAAAGTCAAGTTAAGTTCTCACTATAGTTAAATTAAGATACTTCCCGCAGTTTTACTGAAACTTAAGTTAGGCTCTTAGTATTATTAACTGAAGTATATTTAGCAAATATACTAACCTTTTTTAAGCCTTACTAAACCCTTTAGTATTGGAGATTTATAGTATTTCTAGCCTTAACCCCTTAAGAAACTTATATAGCCCTTTAAAACAAATTTTGCTATCCCTCTCTATATAAATCCAGCAAAGTTAATAAATCTTCCTTATTCTATACTCCTCCAGCCTTTATAATAATATCCAAATTAACCTCTATAGGTAAGATACCTGCCCTAGGTATCCCTATATTTATAATAGCTTTAGCGGTAGGTATCCTAATACTGATAAAAAGTTACTAATATATAAATCCAGTGTTATTTAGCTAACTTTATAACTTTAAGTATAATACTATTATAAATGATAATTCTTTAATAGTCTCTATCTATATAGTATACTAGGTAGCTCTCTATATTTATATATGCTTCTATAGTCTGGAATTATATTATATATTTAAAAGCAATTGTAAAGAATAATCTATAATCATCGAGCAACTTACTAGTCTGAATATTAACTCCTACTTGAGAAATAATTATCAGAAATAATGCGTTTAAGCGTCAGAATTTACGTCGTTTGAGCCTCAGGCACTTATAGCGTCTCTATAAGCCTTACCCTACTTAAACCAGTCAAAATAGAGCCTTACGCAGTACGTATGGCTATATTAAGTTATATATAATATACACCAGACTTTGCCCCCTAATTATATATGATAATAAAGAGTTTTATAATACTACAGAGCCACTAAGCTAGAAAGTATATATTATAATAATTTTATATATTCTAAACGCTAAAATATCTACAAAAAATACCTCTATTTTAATACTTAAGAAAGCTAACTAGTAGATTACTCAGTATAACTTCTTTAAGGTAGAAGCTAAAGTTTATAACTTATAAAACTATTTTAACTCTAAAGTAAATACTTAAAAAAGCTTCCAATTAGAAACTCCTTAAAAGCTTCTTATATATAAATTTCCTAAGGTAAAAAAGAATAAAATACCTATAGTAATATCTAAAATAAATACATCAGAAACCTTAACTTCCTCTAATACTTTTAATAGATTTACCCCTATAGAGTAAATCTATCCTAAGAAGTTCTAACTTCTACTTAAAGCTTCTAAATACGTTTACACTTAAGATATTATAAGCTTTATAAAGAAGAATCTAAAAGCTTATAAAGCTATTTATAATCTTTATAATGTAAGAATTTAAAAGTATAAATATAAGTAGTTAAACTAAGTCTATATATTATTTTAAATCTGTAAGTATATTAATAATATACTTAACTGCCAGTATTATAACTTAAAGCAGACTTTTACTAAATAATTAATAAACCTCTATAATTACTTTAGTATTATAAATAACCTTTATTTTCAGCAAGCGGCTACTATATACTAGAATATACTTCAGTTTCCCAAAATTAAGTTTCTTACTATAAAGGTAGTAACTAAAGTATAGTTTTAAAAATAGCAAAATATTATATATAAAGCTTAAATAGTTAGCTATACTTCCTTAATTATAAAAATACTTTAAGTTAATCATTTTAC
This sequence comes from Colletotrichum lindemuthianum, assembly GCA_001693025.2. NCBI lineage: Eukaryota > Fungi > Ascomycota > Sordariomycetes > Glomerellales > Glomerellaceae > Colletotrichum > Colletotrichum lindemuthianum. The sequence goes on from MASP02000340.1 coordinate 2,173, forward strand.
ATTCTTACTAATCTACTTACTAATTAAATTATATATCTAAAGCTATATACCTTCAATTTATAATTAATCAGATATAATACCACTAAATAAAATTATTTTAGCTATTATAGAAGCTATATAAAAGCTTTCTGAAATTCTCTATTAAGGTAAAATTAGCTATAAAGTATTTAACGTTATCTTAAAGGCTATAAATAATAGCTTAAACTCTTAAGATAGCAAGAGATATTTCAATAATTTAAATAAACCTCTATATTCTCTTAAATATAATAGAAACCACCTACGTTTATACTATTATTATATATACTCGTTACTTATATATAAAAGCTAAATACCTAATATTATAATCAAGATTAGAATTAAATAATAAATAGTTTTAGATTCAGACTTTTTAAAGAGAATTTAAGATCTTAGAAAATAGTAACTATATAGCTAAGATTTCAGCTACAATAGCTATAATATTATATAGTAAGCTTATTATATAAAGGAATATTAGTAATATCCTCTCTAAAAATTATTTATTCTTACTTTAGGTGTTTTAGTGTATACTTTTAAAATATTAAGTATTTTATAATTCTTTAAGAAGTTTCCTCTATAGATTATATATAATATAATATTAACTTAGTGTTTATTAAGGGCTATAGAGATGCTAAAAGGTATATTATAATTTTAGAAAATAAGGAGGCTAAAATATACTTCTATAATATTACTTTGTACATTTCTCTAGTTATAAACTTTATTTACTTTTAGTAGTTATAAAAGTAAGATTATTAGTGGAATATTAGGCTAAATTACTTCTTTTAACTATAAAGAAATAACTACTTAGAAATTACAGCTATAAATATTTAATATAGCTAATAAGTTCTTAAATATTATATATCTTACGAAAGTTTAAATATTTTAGCAGTATAGTTAATATAATATAAGCCTTCTTTTAAATACTATTACTGCCAGAAATATATTATAGAGATTATTTAAAAATTCCTAAAAGGTAATAAACAGCTTTAATATTAGTAGCTAAAATATCTTGAGACAAAGCCTCTTAGCTACCTTATCTTAGCTGCATATAATATTTATATTACTAATAGTTACTTAAAATATAATAAATATCAGCTTACTTAGGGAACATATAAAACATACAGTATTAGTAAGGTAAAATAGATTATTTACTATATAAAGCGTAAAAATATCTTATATACTATATCTGGAAAGTATATTATATTTAACTTTCACTCTTACTACTAAGTTCATAGTAGCTATATCTCTTCTTTAATACTTATAGATATAACTACTAACTACTTATGGAACTTTTATTTTATAAACTATACTGAAGCTATTAGAACTGCAATCTTTTCTTACTTCTTAAATACCAGTATAATATTAATACTAAAGCTTTTAAGTGTAATAATAAGATTTCCAGATATAAAAAGCTGAAAGCTATTCTAACTACTTAAGGTATTTACCTTAAGTTATTTACGTTATATATAAGGTTAAAATAGAAATATAAAGTATATTAAAGTTATTATTACAACTTACGTAAAAGCTATAAAGTAAGAAAGTAAACTACCTTATAATTTCTAACCTAAAATCTTGCAAGTAGCAATATTTCTTTAGAACTATATATTAATAAACCTTTTAGATTAATAAATATTATACTAAAAGCTTTATAAGGTTACTTAAAACATAATACTGTAAGGTTAGATTTAGCCTATCTTTATATATATAACTATAAGTATTTTATTCTTACTATAAATATAAAACTTATATATAACTATCTTATCTATCTTAAGGAATATATTTGTATTAATATTTTAGTTAGCTATATTTTAACTAACTAGTTTGAAATATAACATCCTTTAGAAAATAAGGTTACTATAACTTATAATATCTCTTTTGATGTGATAATATTTGTAATGGAAATTTAACCTCTTTATAAAAGAATTTCAAGAGATTTAACCTTAATAAGATTTCTTATTAGTTATAAAAGTAATTAGCTATAGTAAAGCTATATAAGGTTAACTTAGATACTTACTTAAACTTAAGTAAAAAGCCTAATAAGGTAATTTATATTAAAAATATAGAAGGTAGCTATAAAAACTTAAGGTTTTATATTTATATTATAGCCAACTTTAAGCTTTTTAAGATTCTATATAAAACTATAAAGTTTATATTATTGATTTCTTTAGAGTTACCTACTATATATTTCTATAATCTCATTTATATAAATAAAACAGTAGGAAAATAAGGAAATTAGATACCTCCAGAGAAGGTTAAGTATAAGGAATAAATAAAATATTATACTAAAGTAGCCAGAAGATTTCTATTTAAAGCTACCTTTTTAGCTAGTATTCTTTAGTTATTTTAAGGTATTTCTAGATACCTCCACCTATAGCTATAGAATTATATAAAATATTAGCTAGAGGGAATTCCTAAAGTTTAAATCTTAAGAAAACTCTGAAAAATTATTATAAGTTTAAAAAATAAGCTTTAGCTATAGAGTAAATTAAATATTAGAAAGTATTTAAAATATAGAAAAATAGAGATTTTTACTTCAGAAGTTTTATAATAAAGGCTATTACTATTATCTATATCTTACTTAGTAGTATTTACTTATCTATATACTAAAGTTATAGTAGCAGCTAAAAAAACCTATTTTAAAAGTTATATTAAATTATACTTCTAAAGTAAGGTTAGTAAGAACTTTATAAGGAACTTAAAAGTTCCAGATTACTACTAAGTTTATATTTATAAGCTTAATAAGTATAAATACCTTCTTGAAATTAAGATTTAGCTTATTATTTATAGAGACTAATAATTATAGAATAACTATGAAATTTATATAGCTACTTTAGTAAGTATATTCTTTCAAACTCCTATAGTAATTACTAACTATTTTAACCTTAAGCCACTTTAATATAATATATTTAATATTTTTATTTAAGGAACATATGATAAGGTAGTTTATATAAAGATACCACCTAGTTATTAAAAACTTAGAAAGATTTACTATTTAAATAAAATACTTAATAGCTTTTAAAAGTTTCCTCTCCTCTGGTAGTATTATTTAGAGGTAATTTTTAAATATTCTAATTTTAAATTTACTGCAGGAAAGTTATATTACTTGCTTAAGGAATATATTATCTTCTTCTTTTATATTAATAACTATATACTTTCCTTCCCCTCAAAAAATAAATCTGAAATATTAATATTATTAGTAAATCCCCAAAAAGATATTATCTTAAGAAAGATAAAAACCTATAGTGGTTTCTTAATATTAAGGTTATTTAAAATTAAATAATATAATAACTATAGCTTTCTTAAGTAGTCTATATTAAAAAGCTTCTTAAGTATCTTACAAAATATATATAGTATATTAAATAGTTTAATATTTCCCTCAGACTCAAAGAACTTCTTCTATAGTTTAATTAAGCTTTCTATATAGAAATTAAATATTATTAATAAATTATTAGCTTTATTAATTACGTTATAGTTATAACTAAACTAGATATTACTTACGCAGCCAGCTAATTATTATATTTTAAATAGAATTCTAAAGATAACGACTAAGTTAAGGCTAAGTAAATAATATAATATTTTAGTAAAACTAAAAATCTCTATCTTAAGTTTAGCTATAAAGCTAGTAATATATAAAATAACCTTATTATTACTATAAATACTAGCTTTACAGATAATAAAAAGAATTAAAAAAGGTTTTAGATATATACTATATGTCTTTTTAATAGTTTTATAATATAGTAAGTCAATAAATAAAATATTATTACTATTTTAATAACTAAAGTCAAATTTCTAATACTATTATAAGTAATATAAGAAGCTATCTTCACTAGTTACTTGAGTATTATACTATAAGTAGATTCTATAATAAATACTTTTAGTAGAGGTAAAATATATAAACTTTACTTAGTAATCTAAATTTAGTATAATAATTAGTAAATAATATACTTTATAATTACTAAAATAATATAACTGTGAGAATAGCTATAGCATCTATTCTGCTGAGTGGCCGTTCTAGCTTATATAAAGCCTAACCAGCCTATTTATATATATTCGAGCATTCTATTCTAGGTTAAATAGATTATATTTTTACATAATTTATATTCAGACTGTATACTATACTATTTATTTATTATAGTTATAAGTTTAGTTTTATTTAATTATCCTCTAAACTCCTATTAATTATTTTAGTATAAAGAAATAAATATTTTTTCAGATCCATTATAACTATTCTAATATAGTATTTTCAACCGTTAGTAATCTTAACACTAAGATTAAGCTATCTAATAATATTAATTTCAACTAGTAGTATATTACTCTTTAATTTTATATAACTAGCTAAAATATTTAGAAGTATCTTAATCCAGATATTATACTAACTATTAATATTATAAAACTACTTAATCTATTAAATTTCAATATCTAGCTATCTATAGAAAATATTATTTAAGAAACTAAAAATTTAGATTTATATATAGTTAAGATTATAGGTTTTTTTAATAACTACTTTATAGATCTTAAATTTTAAATAGTTTATAAATCTAACTATAAAGATATTAAGAAATACTATGATATAATTTAGATATAAATAGATATAACTATTAATAATAATCTTCTCACGCTAGCTTAAATAAAACTTCTTAATAATAATAACATATCTTTTTAAATACTCCTTAAAACTTTAAAATATTAATATACTCAGAATAAGTTAGTTATATAATAGAGAGTCTAAATAGAATATAAGAGAATTCTAGAAAAAGCTAATTTAAATATCTCTATTTCAGCTTAGTATAATAAGTAGTATATAATCTATCTTTAAGTAGTTATATTTAATATTCCTAAGATTAAAAATATACTTATAGTTAAAAAGTAGTTTTAAGTATTTAGCTACTATATTATATCTAATTAAATATCTCGATATTACTAGAAGGTAATTAAGAATAAGATTTTTAACCTACTAATTATCAGTCTAGTCTAATATAGAGAGATTTTTATCTCCCTAATATATATTAACGAAAGTTCAGCTAAAAACTAAGCTAAAATGCTATTTATATTAACTATTCTTATAGAGAGATTAGATAATATTATTTAATTAAAACTAAAATATCTATATAACTAGAGATAATCTCTATATTTTTCTGAGGATTATAGATATATTAAATATACTATTATTAATACTTATAATTAATTTCCTAATATTTATATATTACTTACTACTTAAAATATAGTAATTAATAAACTTAATAACTCTAAATTATATAAACTCTACTAGAAGCTAGTTAAAAAAAGTTAGCTTAATAATAAGACTTATATAGCTAGAGCTAAAAAGCTATCTTTAGATAATTCTAAAGCTAAAGTAACTTCCTTAGGTAGTAAATTTAGTAGAAGTAGTTAGTATTCCTTAAATATAATATATATTAGTATTAATCTCTCTCTTCTTAAATAATTAAATACTAATATACTTCTAGATATTATTTCTACTACTTAAGGATCTTACTTACTTTTAGTAAGTATAATTTTTAATAATTATAGAGTAGTTTATATTACTAATTCTATAGCATTATTTAAAGAGTGATCTTTTAAGTTAAGTTAGGAGATAGATATAGTTTAGTATAACTTAACTAACTTTCTAATTATTAGATAAAGTAAGTATATAATTTAGAATATTCTTAATAATCTAAAGGGGAAGAATATACTTAATTTAACGTTAGATAATATTACTTATAATAAAGATTTTTATACTAATATTATTTTAGAAACTTTACTTCTCATAAAGATTAAGATTTAGTATATAGAACATAACTATATTTTTAGATATAAGTTACTTAACTACTTTATTACAATAAGATAGCTACTTAGAAAATATAATTTTATCTTTCTTAAATATAAGTTACGTTCTAACTATTTAATAGTCTATTTAAATACTTTTAGTATAATCTTAAAATTACTTTATATCCTACTATTATAATTTTAACTTTCAGTATTTCTACTAAATAATAAGTTTAATAATATCCTAACTTAGTATTTTTATATAAATTACTTTAGTTTTAGTACTTTTAAATATCTAGTTCTTAATATTTAGAAGGTGAAAATTATAAACTTGAAGTAATTAGACTATTTACATTATATAGAAACTTATTCTCAATAAATTATTTCTAGATAACTATCTGAATTATATTTAGTTTATCTATTTTATGGAACATCCTAGGATTTATTTAACTTTCCCAGAGTATATATAAGTGATTTGTAGGCGCTTATTATTAAGGATAAGTTCTTAGGCTTACTCTTTATATTTACTTTTATAGATAAAACCTATAACTTAGTTTATTAAGTGATTATAATATTCGAAAAATAGATTAAGTGCCAGAGAGGTCTCTTAATTTATAAAGTTCGCCAGAATATTAAGTAAGTTATAATAGTGATTAATAGAGAAATAGATTATTAAACCTAGGTAAAAGAGTAAGGTATTAATCTTAAGCTATCTTCCTTATATATAAAAGAACCAGTTAGAATAAGTAAGTAAATAAGAAAAAAACTAATTGCCTAAAATATTAAGATATAAGAACCTATAGAATTATTATCTAAATTATAGATAGAAGTAATTTAAGTAGTAGTAATATTATATAATATATTTCTAAATACTTAAAATAACTAGAAGTTACTATATAAAGTTAAAGAAATTTAGTTTAGATAATATTTTTATTAGTAAGTTCTAGAATATACTCTAAGCTTATATTAAAACTTACATCCCGATTAGGGATAAATCTATATCTATAAATATTAAGTATATCCACTTAAGAAATATTATAAATAAAGTATTTTGAATAAGTTATTTAAGATTAAACTAAGGCGATATATTAGATATCTAGTAGAATATATTCTAAATATCTATAATCTCTATAGAATCTAGATTCTCTATTTTTATAAAATTATTATTATTAAGAATATTAAATTTAATAAGAAAAGATTCTACTTAAAATAGAATTTACATAAAATGCTTACTAGAGAAATTATAAAACCTCTAGTTAAGCTAATTACTAAGGAAAAAAAAGATCTTATTCTTAGGATACTTAGAGAATTTAAACTAGAGAGAATATTTACTAAAAGATCCTCTTTTCTACTAATAGTCTCTATAGTATTAGAAGTAACCTCAAATATTAGGGTAAATTTTAGCTTAATCTTAAAAACTAATAAGAGAGGTTTAATAATATCTAAACTAACCTCTAAACTAATAATATTAATATAAATATCTAAAAATTAGAATTTAGAAAGTTTACTAATAGCTAGAGAACTAAATAGTATACTTAAAATATAGAATCTAGCTAACTAAGAGGGTAAATCTACTTTAAATTAGGAGGCTAGAAGTAATTATATTAGGAGTCTAATTTAGCTAACTTAAGGCAGATTAAAATATAGCTCTTAACTTTAAAACCCTAAGATTTTAACAGCCTCAAAGTTAGGCTAATAATATAAGAGTAAATAATAATAATAACTTAAACCTGAAATTAATATTAATAACTATATAATATTCTTAAAAGAATATAATAATAATATCTTATATTTTATAGAGTATAAATAGGATAGTTTTACTAGTATCTATCTATCTATTTAGTAATAGGAGCTTAATAGTAACAGTTTCAGCTTTTTAATAGTTTTCCTTATTATTTAAAATATAGTTCTAAAAAAGAAGGATCTAGCTATATAGATTTAAATATATTGTAACTAACTAGTAGTACCTCTTAAAATCTAGAAGAATATTACTAACTTACTAGAATCCCTCTGAATATTCTTTATTAAAATAGTAAAAGCTAAAATTATAAAGTTAAAAGAAAAGGATATCTAGTAAGAAAAAGATTACTAGAATATAAAATTAAAATCTCTACCTTTAAAGTAAGTTTTTACCTATAAGACAGATACTAATAATTTCCTAAAATAATATAAAGTGAGGATTTATATATATAGAGATATATAAATAATTAATCTACTGTAAACTATATATATAGTAATACTAGCTACTTAAACCTTTTAAGTAACCATAGTAATTATAGTATAATTTAACTTTAAAGTCTTTCAGTTTAATATTATTAATATATTTCTCAATATCATAAGAAATCTAAATAACTTTCTAATAATAGTAAAACTACCTAATAGATTTAAAATAGCAGGAAGATATATAGAGCTTAAATAAGCTTTTTATAGGCTTTAAGATTGTGAAGGGCTGGCCCCGACCGGGGGGCGTAGTGCTGCAGCCAATAGCATCTCGGCCTTC